>JAQJVL010003012.1:0-72456 GCA_035578905.1 Stictocephala bisonia | reverse complement strand
TTTGCGTAGCTATCCTGGTGTGGTTCTCTGTTTGATGTGGCTTCAGTGTTAGGGATGGGTGTATATAATGTACTTGAACATATGTCATTTTTTCTGTCATAACCCATAACTAGGTACAACAACAAGAGGTAGTCACACACTCAGGACAGCTTGTGTAGCTATCCTGGTGTGCTTCTCTGTTTGATGTGGCTTCAGTGTTAGGGATGGGTGTATATAATGTACTTGAACATATGTCGTTCTTTTTGTCATAACCCATAACTCTGTACAACAACAAGGGGTAATAACACACTCAGGACTTTTGTGTAGCTACCCTGGTGTGGTTCTCTGTTTGGAGTGGCATCAGTGTTAGGGATGAGTGTATTTATGTATTTGAAAGTTTGTCATACTTGGTGTCATATTCAATGACTGGGTAAAACAACAGGATAATTTCACACACTCAGGACGTTTGTGTAGCTATCCTGGTGTGGATCTATGTTTTATGTGCCTTCAATGTTAGGAATGAGTGTATTTATGTATTTGATAGTATGTCATACTTGTAGTGATAACCCATAACTAGGTACAACAAAAAGAGGTAGTCACACACTCCTAACGTTTGTGTAGCTATCCTGGTGTGGTTCTATGTTTGATGTGGCTTCAATGTTAGGGATAAGTGTATATATGTATTTTAAAGTATGTCATATTTGTGTCATATTCCATGACTAGGTACAGCAAAAATGAGAGTAAAAGTGTTGTCAACAGTCGTATAATGGGAGGGTACATGGGTTGTCAAGAGTAGTAAGTATACTTGGGAGGGTATAGGGGCCGTCTCCAACTAAGTACTTAGGGAGGCTATGTGATCGTTAGTCGTGTACTTCGAAGGGTATATAGGCCGTCAATAATTAAGTACTTAGGGAGGCTATGTGAACGTCTATAGTCGTGTACTTCGAAGGGTATATAGGCCGTCAATAATTAAGTACTTAGGGAGGCTATGTGATCGTTTATAGTCGTGTACTTCGAAGAGTATATAGGCCGTCAACAATTAAGTACTTGGAAGGCTATACTGTCGTCTGTAGACGTGTACTTGGGAGGGTATATGTGCTGTCAACAATTAAGTACTTAGGGAGGCTATGTGATCGTTTATAGTCGTGTACTTCGAAGGGTATATAGGCCGTCAACAATTAAGTACTTAGGGAGGCTATGTGATCGTTTATAGTCGTGTACTTTGAAGGGTATATAGGCCGTCAACAATTAAGTACTTAAGGAGGCTATGTGATCATCTTTAGTCGTGTACTTCGAAGGGTATATAGGCCGTCAACAATTAAGTACTTGGAAGGCTATGTGGTCGTTTTTAGTCGTGTATTTCGAAGGGTATATATGCCGTCAACAATTAAGTACTTAGGGAGGCTATGTGATCGTCTATAGTCGTGTACTTCGAAGGGTATATAGGCCGTCAACAATTAAGTACTTGGAAGGCTATGTGGTCGTTTTTAGTCGTGTATTTCGAAGGGTATATAGGCCGTCAACAATTAAGTACTTAAGGAGGCTATGTGATCGTCTTTAGTCGTGTACTTCGAAGGGTATATAGGCCGTCAACAATTAAGTACTTGGAAGGCTATGTGGTCGTCTTTAGTCGTGTATTTAAGAGGGTATATGTTGTAAACTATTAAGTACTTGGGGTGGTTATGTGGTCGTCTATAGTCGTGTACTTGGGAGGGCATATGTGCCATAAACAGTTAAGTACTTAGGGAGGCTATGTGATCGTCTATAGTCGTGTACTTCGAAGGGTATATAGGCCGTCAGCAATTATGTACTTGGAAGGCTATGTGGTCGTCTTTAGTCGTGGATCAAAATAAGTATAACAAGTACAAGCCAAATCACATAATTTATTTGATTACATATTATTACATTAAAGTACAAGAGGAATAAATTACAAATAGTCTAATAAATATGTGATTCAGTAAATAAGACATTTCCTAAGGGGGGGGGGGGGTAACACTGCTGCCACCGACTGTGGCTTGCTATTTTATTATTTGTTACACCACCCCAATCATACACATCAAGTGGATATTCATGAACTAATGATTTCTCTGTAGCAATCCGACTCTTTGATAACATATAACTAATGCCTGTAAATATGGCCCTCATCGGGAGGATCTGATTGCCTTTGGCGTAAATTAACCAAGTATGTTATACACATATTAATGAGGTATATATAAAGTATTGATGTATTATTAAATGGCATTCATGTCGTACTGTAAATTCTTAATAATCTGTTTTAAACCCGATAGGAAATAGAGTGTGCTTTAATAATTTTATAACTGTAAATTTGAAGTATTTGTGCATTTAAAAAAAAAAAAAAAAACATACTTCATTCAAATATGTTCAACACAAAATATATTACTACGTCTGGAAAGAGAGTCCCGAAACAAATTAATAGTTTCTAAATGATTAAAGATAAAGCAACAATCTTTACTGCAGTTGGTACATCATTACTGCACTTACTAATCTTATTTTTAAAGTAACTACCGTTTTTCTGTCATGTCAGGGGACGGCTCGCAAGGAGAATGAAGAAAATCTTAAATGAGAGCATATGTCGATTAGTACGTCAAATCAAAGGTCTTTAGTATTAGAAGCTAAACCCACGGATCCGACCTCTAAAGGTTCACTTTTTAAGAAATTATGCTGGTTTAAAATTTAAAAAAGTGACAATGACGTCCTGTTGTAGACAGTTTAATTGTCTTTTGTCAGCTCAAATTGGGAAATTTAAACTTTTTAAAAGCTTTCTGGACTGAAGAAATAGTTTTGTATGGTAGTTAGTGACTTTTCACTTCCAATGGAGAATTGTCCACAAGGAATTCGAAAAAATTATTAAACGTAAGCATAGGTTAAGATGTACATCATTTCAAAGGGGTTGTCTACCACAAACAGCACTTAAAAAGTTTCATCCAGTACAAAACGGTACATGTTCAAAGATTTTAATGGATTAGAGTCATGTTTACTTACCAAATAATTTTGATTAAATAATCGAATGGCTATTTCTTGTTCATGACTAACTTCATATCGTACATTTGTACAAAAGGCATGCAGCAGCAGTTTTTTCTTTGATATATTAGTGAACTTTATTCGTGGTCACTAATACAATGTCTTACTACAACCAAGAAAATATGTGAACATCTGATAATTTACTAATAACTAAAGCTTCCACGTAAAGGTGTTATTTACAGTATTTTCATCACCAAAAAGTCTCAGAGATACTACTGAGGATGCAACATGGGCGAAACGTTTGGTGATGTAAATATGTAGATAACACCTTTACGCGGTCGTTACCGGAAGCTTTCGTTATTAGTAGTGACACCGGCTGCTTAAGCCTACGAAATAAGATAAGCTAATTTGTACTGGGTTAACCTTTTTATGTGCTGTTTGTAGCATTAATCTGTGCTAAACATTCTCTTTAAAACTATGTACATCTTGACCTATGCTTACGTTTAATAGTTTTGTCAAACTTATTGTAGACCATTCTCCATTGGAAGTGGAGAGTCACTAATTATGCTAAAAAACTATTTCTTCCACACTGTACATGTATTTTGTGTCGAAAAATTATGCATTTCTTTTACTGTTCTCATGTTGGGGAAATGTTATTACTTATTTTTGTCTAATAAATAATCATTACATCAATAAATCAATGTTTTGTTAATGAAATGAATGGTGAACGTTATTTTTAGCCTTGGTAACTTATCAGACTTTTTTTCCTAACAATTAGATCTACAATGGTGAACGTTATTTTTAGCCTTGGTAACTTATCAGACTTTTTTCCTAACAATTAGATCTACAATGGTGAACGTTTTTTTAGCCTTGGTAACTTATCAGACTTCTTCCCTAACAATTAGATCTGCAACGATAACAGTCTATTATCGTTATCAGAGAATTTGCTCCCTGCCAAAAAGTTATTTGGAAGGTGTTTCTTGTATCTAGTTTTAAATGAGTGTCCAGTTTGTCCTATATAATACTAAGTACAATAATTACATGACAGTTTGTATTCACCACTTTTTTCGGGTTATCTGATACTGCTTGCTTTTTATTTGTATTAAATAGCATGCTTAATACATATAAAATATTTTGTTAATCTTATTAAATATTCTTCCAAAAGGGTTATTCCCACAAACCCTTTTCGAATTGAAATTATTCAAATCGGATGCAAAGTGGATACTTGCACCTTTATGCTGCAACGATTCTAAATTAATAATCGGCAAAGTTGTTGTTAGCAGGGGTGTAGTTTTCAGCCGGACGGCGAACATTCAGTGCCAATCCTGGATGAAATTTTAACAGTCATTAACATGTCATTATCAAACAGTTACACGTTTAGGCTCTTACACAATCGTGTTCGATTTCTATCTAACCGGCGATCGATTGAGTTCCCACAATTCGTGGTTGATAGCTGCAATTATGATCAGCATGCTTAATAATCTCATAACCCGGATACGCGTGATTGTGGAGGGGGTATCACTAGCGCTATTCAAAGGTTTATTCTTTTTTCAAATGTTGGTGAGGGTTTTACCCTATGCCAATTCTCCAATTAATTGAAATTTCATAAACAGACTCCAACCTCTCTGAGCATTAGAGCTGTCACACGTTACGACTCGTGTGTTGACGGTCTATTGCAACGGCGTGGTATGGAAATTCTAAATTGATTGAGCCTGCGTTAAGTAAAATACGACCAACCCATCTTTCAGGGTGAATGTGTGTATACTGTTGTTTCGACTTTATTCTAGTCTCTTCAGATGTAGATTAGGCAATAAGCCAGTAGATGACAAACGATAAATGAGTAATCCAATGAGGAATTACCAATTGGGCACGGAAGTAGATTATACTAATATCCGTTTTCACAAACACCAATTCGGTGCGCCCTATTTCTAAATTATGAATGAGACTTTATAATTATAAATTTTATCCTCATCTGTTATCTAAATTTGATTAAAATATTTTGGAGCAGTAGTGTTACGGTCGTGGTTTTCAATGACCTACCTACAAACAGCGAAGTTTCAATCGCTATGAGGGCGGAGAGTGAAAAGGCAAAACAATATGAACCTTCAATAATTAACAACCTCTCCAAATAACAACAAATACCATGACGTAAGCAAAGTTCGTTAATAAATATAATAAAGATTAAAAATTCTAAGGATTGTTGTTAATGAAAATTTCAATCTATTTATACCACTAAATCTAAAATAATCTGTTAATGCAACCAACAGTGTTGTGTACAGCTCATAATTTGGAAAGTCCATGGAAGTTCACATGGTACAGAAAAGAATTCTTCATCTTGATTGAGAGATTGCAGTGTGAGCTTTGATATGTAATACAATGAGCACTTACTTGTGACAAGAAATATCACTGAAGTGCCATGGTAATTCATTACTAAAGTGAAGAATTACCATCTTGAAGTGCAGCTCTTAACCATTTAACAAAAATAAAAATGGATTACAAATATAAAGCCAGCTGTGTTACTCAGACTGTTAAATAGTCTGAAATGTATTTTACACCATCTAACATGGTTCATGTCGAAGTATGAAAGGCCGAACGTTGCAATTCGCCAAATTCCCATGTAGCAGCCAGAGTTCTTGCCCTATTACGAAGCCTACTCAGCCTGGACACATCCCACCACACACTGGTGTGTACGCTTGGAAACCACAACATGCTCCTTATTGAGAGATAGCGTTCCAGTGGTATTGTTCGTTGATTGGTACATGACTTCTTTCCTTTTTAATTTTCCTCAGGGTGTCTATTACTAAATAACTGCAACCACTTGATACTAACCCGTTCATTTGTAATCGAGTTTTAGTTTAGTTTGTTAATTGTTAAATATTTGACACGATAGATTTCTTTGTTGTTGGACAGTTTTCATTATTTCTTGATAAAGACTTACATAATATTTAAATTTAGGACCCCAATATTTTTCGATCGATCATGCAATTATGATAAATATTCAACAGTGCTTTTCAAAACATTGCAATAATTTACTGTCAAATATATCAATCATATCCTCTCATTAATTAATGAACTTAATATATTTATAACCGCACGTATTTAAGCGGGGATAGGTGCAAGGGCCCTCAACACTGAACGTGTATGGATGGGTGGGAGGGTCCTCATAACTCGTGTATGGATGGGTACAAGGGTCCTCATCACTGAACGTGTATGGATGGGGGGGAGGGTCCTTATGACTTAACACGTATGGATGGGTGTGAGGGGCCTCATGACTGTACGTGTATGAATGGGTGGGGGGGGGGCCTCATGACTGTAAGTGTATGGATGGGTAAAAGGGTCCTCACCACTGATAGTGTATGGATGGATGGGAGGGTCCTCATGACTGTACGTGTACGTTTTAGTAGAAGGAATTTTACCACATTAGTGTTTCGCTTGGTAGGAAGGCTCCTCACCACTGTATGTGAATATTAGGGTGGGAGGGTCCTCACAACTTAGATGGATAGATGGATGGAAGGGTCCTCACCATTATTCGTATATGGATGGATGGGATGGTGAGTGTACATGTATGGGTTGAAGAGTGGGTTCTCTCTACTGTACGTGTATATTTCGGTAGGTGGGTTTTCATCACTGTACGTGTGTAAGTAGTGGGTGGGTCCTCTCCGCTGTATGTCTATGAGTTGGTGTGTGTGTTCTCACCTCTGTACGTGTATGGGATTGTGGTATGAAGTATGTGTAAGGGTTCATGAGTGGTTCCTCATCACTGTACATGTATGGGTGAGTGGGAGAGTCCTGACCACACTACGTGCAGGGTTTGGTGGGTGGGTTCCTCACCATTGTACGTGTATGGGTGAGTGGGAGGGTCCTTAACACTGTACCTGTATGGGTTTGTAGGAGGGTCCTCACTACTGTGCATGTATGTGTGAGTCTGAGGGTCCTCACCACTGTACGTGTATGGGTTAGTTGGAAGGTCCTCACCACTGTACGTGTGTGGGTGATCACTGTACGTGTATGGGTTAGTTGGAAGGTCCTCACCACTGTACGTGTGTGGGTGAGTGGGAGGGTCCTTATCACTGTACGTGTATGGGTTTTCGGAAGGGTCCGCACCACTGTGCATGTATGAGTGAGTGGGTGGATCCTCTCCAGTGTACATGTATGCGTTAGTGGGAAGGTTATCTTTATGTGTGTGGGTTAGTAGAAGATTCTTAAAAACGTTATAAATTTTATTTATTGTTAAACAGTATCTAAAACTTATTATGTTTTAAATTATATTTTCAGTGCATATATGAAAACATACCTGAAAACAGTGTGCCTAATTTGAACATATTGTTCAATTTAGTTACAATGTTTTACTTCCTTAATATTATTTAAAACATCAATTCAAATACAGTGAGGAAACCTTGGTTTTTGAGCAATACTATCAACCGTGCGCAGTATAACGTATTAAGAACAAAAATATTCTGATGCACCGTTAAAGTGCTTTATCCTGATTGCCATGATGTTTATTGATACATCGCTTCATAAAAATGTAACTGGATCTGAGCTCGTTTCCATCACTAACCCACTCGACTCACTTTGATTACCAGAGTGTCCTTGTTTGCGTCGAAATGAAGTGAGGGAAATTGTTTCCCTTATTTGCCCTAGGTTTAATAACACTTATTTTGCAAAAAAACGCGTAATAACTATGTTTTATAGTCTTTAATTTGACTTGAAAAATCTTGTTACTGTAATAATTCTCATTTAAACAATTATTTCTTTATTTTACGTTCACAAACCAAAAGTTTTCCGTAGAAGAATCGTATCAGCTTTGATTGTCCAATACGATGATATAATTGTTTATATACAAAAAGAATTAAGAAGGTTTGCTATAGTAAAACATTGTTTAGTTGAGGAAGAAGGTTTAAATGTAGCGTTAAAAAAAATGTAATACTGTAAAAACTATAATATAATATAAATAATTTAAATTGCAATGTAATATGACTGTATTTGACTAACAATATATTGATATTGAATGGTTTAAATAGTAACATTAACTTATATACTGACATTAATTCCAAAATAATTCTTTTTTTTATCACTGTTTATAGCACTATATTAAGTACACTATGACATTATAATTGGAATAGCAAATACTGTCTTTTACTATCGAAACTGTTAACCAAAACTGGCTAGTTAAAAAAAAAACAGCTTTGTTCAAATATTTTTTTATTATATCATCACTTACACATGTGGTTTACATTGTATTTATAGCATTTATAAACAAGTATTACCTCTAGCATGTGTATACTGTTTAGATTGCAAGGCTATTGTGAATTTGATATCACCATGTGACCGTTAACGTGGCATACATTGCAAGGATATTGTGAAGTCGACATCACCACGTAGCCGTTAACGTGGCATACATTGCAAGGATATTGTGAAGTCGACATCACCGCGTGGCCGTTAACGTGGCATACATTGCAAGGCTATTGTGAAGTCGACATCACCACGTAGCCGTTAACGTGGCATACATTGCAAGGCTATTGTGAATTTGATATCACCATGTGACCGTTAACGTGGCATACATTGCAAGGCTATTGTGAAGTCGACATCACCACGTAGCCGTTAACGTGGCATACATTGCAAGGATATTGTGAATTTGATATCACCATGTGACCGTTAACGTGGCATACATTGCAAGGCTATTGTGAAGTCAACATCACCACGTAGCCGTTAACGTGGCATACATTGCAAGGCTATTGTAAAATTTATAACCACGTAACCGTTAACGTGACATACATTGCAAGGCTATTGTGAAGTCGACATCACCACGTAGCCGTTAACGTGGCATACATTGCAAGGATATTGTGAAGTCGACATCACCGCGTGGCCGTTAACGTGGCATACATTGCAAGGCTATTGTGAAGTTTATAACCACGTAACCGTTAACGTGACATACATTGCAAGGCTATTGTGAAGTCGACATCACCACGTAGCCGTTAACGTGGCATACATTGCAAGGCTATTGTAAAATTTATAACCACGTAACCGTTAACGTGACATACATTGCAAGGCTATTGTGAAGTCGACATCACCACGTAGCCGTTAACGTGGCATACATTGCAAGGATATTGTGAAGTCGACATCACCGCGTGGCCGTTAACGTGGCATACATTGCAAGGCTATTGTGAAGTTTATAACCACGTAACCGTTAACGTGACATACATTGCAAGGCTATTGTGAAGTTTATAACCACGTAACCGTTAACGTGACATACATTGCAAGGCTATTGTGAAGTTTATAACCACGTAACCGTTAACGTGACATGCATTGCAAGGCTATTGTGAAGTTTATAACCACGTAACCGTTAACGTGACATACATTGCAAGGCTATTGTGAAGTTTATAACCACGTAACCGTTAACGTGGCATACATTGCAAGGATATTGTGATGTCGACATCACCGCGTAGCCGTTAACGTGGCATACATTGCAAGGCTATTGTGAAGTTTATAACCATGTAAACGTTAACGTGACAAACATTGCAAGGATACTGTGAAGTCGATATAACCGTGTGGCCGTTAACGTGGTATACATTGCAAGGATACTGTGAAGTCGATGTCACCACGTGGCCGTTAACGTGGCATACATTGCAAGGCTATTGTGAAGTTGATAACCACGTGGCCATTAACGTGACAAACATTGCAAGGATATTGTTAAGTTGATACTACCGCATGGCCGTTAACACAGTAAACATTGAAAGGCCATTGTGAAGTTAATAACCATGTTGTCGTAATCGTGGCAGTCATCACTACTTTATTGTTAAGTTGATACTACCGCATGGCCGTTAACACAGTTAACATTGAAAGGCCATTGTGAAGTTAATAACCATGTTGTCGTAATCGTGGCAGTCATCACTACTTTATTGTTAAGTTGATACTACCACATGGCCGTTAACACAGTAAACATTGAAAGGCTATTGTGAAGTTAATAACCATGTTGTCGTAATCGTGGCAGTCATCACTACTTTATTGTTAAGTTGATACTACCGCATGGCCGTTAACGCATTAAACATTGAAAGGCCATTGTGAAGTTAATAACCATGTTGTCGTAATCGTGGCAGTCATCACTACTTTATTGTTAAGTTGATACTACCACATGGCCGTTAACACAGTAAACATTGAAAGGCCATTGTGAAGTTAATAACCATGTTGTCGTAATCGTGGCAGTCATCACTACTTTATTGTTAAGTTGATACTACCGCATGGCCGTTAACGCATTAAACATTGAAAGGCCATTGTGAAGTTAATAACCATGTTGTCGTAATCGTGGCAGTCATCACTACTTTATTGTTAAGTTGATACTACCGCATGGCCGTTAACGCATTAAACATTGAAAGGCTATTGTGAAGTTGATAACCATGTTGTCGTAATCGTGGCAGTCATCACTACTTTATTGTTAAGTTGATACTACCGCATGGCCGTTAACGCATTAAACATTGAAAGGCTATTGTGAAGTTGATAACCATGTTGTCGTAATCGTGGCAGTCATCACTACTTTATTGTTAAGTTGATACCACCGCATGGCCGTTAACGCGGCAAACTGCAATGCTACAGTAATAAGTCCATACATTTGCAAAGGGACGTGACGATTGTTAAGACTTTCTGTAAGTGAAATGGAAAAACAATTGAAAATGGTTTTTCGGTTACATTTTTCATGGCTTGGTGGTAAACTCTACAGTTAAAATCGTAACGAGTATTTCAGCTACACTATTTGAGTTATAAATAAAACAAGTGCCAAGGAGGTATTTAGAGAATGTTTAACCAATCCAATTTCTTACCGCTGTCTTCATTGTATGCACGTAACTGTCAATTTGTATCATATTCCCTCAAATATACACTTACTATAGACTGTGAACAAAATTTTTGTTAAGGGTGCTTGTGATGGCTTGTATTTAATATTTATTTTTTTTTTTTTTTTAACATTTATTAATGTTTTTTTGCTAACATTATTAATTCATTTTGCAATGGTATTAAGACTGATGCATATTCTACAGTCAACAGTGTTTCTCACGAACGATAAAATATTTAATGGCTACATAGTTAATTGAAAGCATGGTCTTTAGAGTAACGTATTCAACCTCAACCATTGAAAAAGGAGTTTATCGGTGATTAAGCTAAATTTACGTTATTTGTTCTCCACAGAGTTAATAAAGAGCGTGGTCTATACAGTGACGTATTCAACCTCTACAATTAGTACAGGAGTATCGGTGATTAACGTACTTTGACGTTATTGGCTCTCCACAGAGTTGATTGATAGCATGGTCTATACAGTGACGTATTCAACCTCTACAATTAGTACAGGAGTATCGGTGATTAACGTACTTTGACGTTATTGGCTCTCCACAGAGTTGATTGATAGCATGGTCTATACAGTGACGTATTCAACCTCTACAATTAGTACAGGAGTATCGGTGATTAACGTACTTTGACGTTATTGCCTCTCCACAGAGTTGATTGATAGCATGGTCTATACAGTGACGTATTCAACCTCTACAATTAGTACAGGAGTATCGGTGATTAACGTACTTGGACGTTATTGGCTCTCCACAGAGTTGATTGATAGCATGGTCTATACAGTGACGTATTCAACCTCTACAATTACAACAGGAGTATATCGGTGATTAACCTACTTTGACGTTATTTTCACTCCACAGAATTGATTGATAGCATGGTCTATACAGTGACGTATTCAACCTCTACAATTACAACAGGAGTATATCGGTGATTAACCTACTTTGACGTTATTTTCACTCCACAGAATTGATTGATAGCATGGTCTATACAGTGACGTATTCAACTTCTACAATTACAACAGGATTATATCGGTGATTAACCTACTTTGACGTTATTTTCACTCCACAGAATTGATTGATAGCATGGTCTATACAGTGACGTATTCAACCTCTACAATTACAACAGGATTATATCGGTGATTAACCTACTTTGACGTTATTTTCACTCCACAGAGTTGATTGATAGCATGGTCTATACAGTGACGTATTCAACTTCTACAATTACAACAGGATTATATCGGTGATTAACCTACTTTGACGTTATTTTCACTCCACAGAATTGATTGATAGCATGGTCTATACAGTGACGTATTCAACTTCTACAATTACAACAGGAGTATATCGGTGATTAACCTACTTTGACGTTATTTTCACTCCACAGAATTGATTGATAGCATGGTCTATACAGTGACGTATTCAACTTCTACAATTACAACAGGATTATATCGGTGATTAACCTACTTTGACGTTATTTTCACTCCACAGAGTTGAATGATAGCATGATCTATACAGTGGCGTGTTCAACCTCTACAATTAGAAAAGCAGTATATCAATGACTAATCTACTTTTACGTTATTGGCTCTCCACAGAGTTGATTGATAGCATAGTATTTACACTAACATACTCAACCTCTATAATTAGTACAGGAGTATATCGGTGATCCATATACTTTAACGTTATGTACTAATAATTATACGATTTTACATAAAAAGTGTTATTATACATAAAAATTCCAATGGGTCATAGATAGATAAAATATTATAACACGAAGGATGTTATTGGATATTATCATTCTTAAAATTAAATATACCGTGCATGGTCTCAGTGTGAGTCAATTACGTAATTATATTTTTTTATTGCAGTTAATGGCAGCGTTTGAAACTTCATTTGTTTTTTTTCTAGGACCAAAAGCAACCAGAGATGGATGAAGCTACGCACGACCGTCCAACTCTCCGGTGCCATCTCATCCACCATCCAGAAGACCAAACCGCCCCTCAAGCGAGAGGACTCCTTCCTCAAGAGGTTCTCCACCCGGCAAGGGCCAGAGACTCACGTATGAAACATAAACATTTACCTAGAATTTAGTTAACTGAGAATATGTTCTTTCATACTGTATATATATATATATATGTATATATATCAGATAATGTATGCTTTTTATGTGAGCAAAAATAATTTTTTAAATTAAAATTTATGTAAAAGCTGAGTTTTATAGTTGGAAAAAAAGTCCAAAAGTCATTACATTACACGATAATAGCAATTTTAAATAAATAAATAACAAATTATCTCCTGTTAAAAAGCTAAATCCAATCCATCAAGCCATTTAAGACCTAACTCACTGATTCTATTTATGCTAGCTCCGTAAAACAGCGCAAGGGGCACTCTGTAACTATGTGATCCATTGTTTGGATAGGCTCTCCACAATCACTGACTGATATACTGTCAATCCCTATTTGTATTTCCAGTAGTTACATCTGCACTCCAGTTCGGAACCGATTCAATAATGTCCACTCCCTACGAGGGAGGTTCATCCCACCTACTGGTATTGACGCATCGTTAATAAGTAACTTATTTCGTCCGTCAAAACTGCTCCACGCTATGGCCCAGCTAGTATTGGGCCAAAAATTAGATCTGGTCAACTGGATAGCAGTACGTAGAGGTGGGTTTCGAGATTTTAAACGACCGTTCTGACATGGGAGATTCTGGTAATGGGGAGGTGCGGGCATTCAAGATCTTATTGAACTCTTTAAGTAGTGTCTCCTGACATTTTATCTCTGGAGGAGCTATATTGCACAGCACCGGAAGCCAAAGTAGTGGAGTTGCCATGAGAGTACCACTAATAGCTTTCATGACAACTCCACTACCTTGGCTCTCGGTGCTGTGCAATATAGCTCCTCCAGAAAAAATTTATACTTTAAAAAGATAAGTAGATTTTAAATTTGGAGGCTTAATGACTAAGGCCTCCATCCCAACTCTATCTACCAACCAGTAGTTGATGCATCGATTTGCAGGCCCGAGTAAACTACCAAGATATTTGAATGAAGTAGGTCAATAATAAACTGATGATATACGTTGCTATGGATTTGTAAAATTATCACTATTTGTCCAACTTAAATGTTATAATCGTATGATTACACAGGGTGTTTCTTTTAAAACACAACCCACGGTTTGAAATAAAAAGCAAAACATACATCTATAACACATTTTATTACTATTAATATTTATTACAACTATTTACATGATATTAATTTTATTTCTGTTTAACGATTTTGTTTAAAATATTCCTCCACAGTAAACACTCTCTGGTCATAAAGTTAAACCATGTTTCTAACCTCTACTTTATGATATTGCACGGAACCCAAATAAAGTGAACAACAAAGCAACAATATGAATCAGCTGATAGCTAAGGAAGAAGAAGAACCAGGGATACCAACCTATGAACTTGTAATTATCTTAAACCTTCATTTTCTGTACTTGCTAATAGGGTTAGTTTTAAAAGAAACGCCCTGTATTTTATAAGTATGTATTAAAACATGTAATATGATCAATATCATACTAAAAGATGAGCTCGACTAGGATCTTTGTTTAAGTCTTCACGTGTGTGTACAGCTTATGTACTTAAGTAAAATTTTAAATTTCAATTTATCATTGTAGTACTGTACTGTAGTAATGTTTATTCATTTCACAAATTTGGTGTGGATGTAATTAAAATTTTAGGACGTAAGTTTACACTATTTAATGCCTTAAATCTTTATTCAATGATTGCATTTATGTTTTACCGGATACAACTCACACTTGGAAATAAATAGTTCTGGTGAACAGACTTAGAAATGAAATGAAACGAAACGAAAAGAAACGAAACGAAAAGAAAAGAAAAGAAAAGAAAAGAAAAGAAAAGAAAAGAAAAGAAAAGAAAAGAAAAGAAAAGAAAAGAAAAGAAAAGAAAAGAAAAGAAAAGAAAAGAAAAGAAAAGAAAAGAAAAGAAAAGAAAAGAAAAGAAAAGAAAAGAAAAGAAAAGAAAAGAAACGAAACGAAACGAAACGAAACGAAACGAAACGAAACGAAACGAAACGAAACGAAACGAAACGAAACGAAACGAAACGAAACGAAACGAAACGAAACGAAACGAAACGAAACGAAACGAAACGAAACGAAACGAAACGAAACGAAACGAAACGAAACGAAACGAAACGAAACGAAACGAAACGAAACGAAACGAAACGAAACGAAACGAAACGAAACGAAACGAAACGAAACGAAACGAAACGAAACGAAACGAAACGAAACGAAACGAAACGAAACGGAACGAAACGGAACGGAACGGAACGGAACGGAACGGAACGGAACGGAACGGAACGGAACGGAACGGAACGGAACGGAACGGAACGGAACGGAACGGAACGGAACGGAACGGAACGGAACGGAACGGAACGGAACGGAACGGAACGAAACGAAACGAAACGAAACGAAACGAAACGAAACGAAACGAAACGAAACGAAACGAAACGAAACGAAACGAAACGAAACGAAACGAAACGAAACGAAACGAAACGAAACGAAACGAAACGAAACGAAACAAAACGGAACGGAACGGAACGAAACGAAACGAAACGAAACGAAACGAAACGAAACGAAACGGAAAGGAACGGAAAGGAACGGAAAGGAACGGAACGGAGGAACGGAACGGAACGGAGGAACGGAACGGAACGAAACGAAACGAAACGAAATGAAATTAATGAAATGAAACAAGTTTTATTTAGCGAGGCAAAGTTAGGACCATTAGGTCCTCTCTTACACTTAACCTCATAGACGTAGTTTATATAAGCAGTGTACATGTATGGGTGAGTGGGAGAGTCATAACCACTGTATATGTAACGTTGGTTAGGAGAGTATTAATCATTGCATGTGAATGAATTGGCGATAGGGTTTTAACCACTTTATGTATAAAGGTGGAAGGGTCATATAGTAAATTGTATATCTTGTTCAATATTGAATAAACAGAATATTTCCTTCTTACAAGTCATCATTGTGGGTAACCGGCTGAGCTTTCACTACTTTGTTCTTGTTCCAAGTCAACAGCCCTATGATGTTGGACTTGAAATAAATGTAACATGAATGTCAAGTTACTGTGTTTACCATAGTGCTAGCTGTAAAATTATATTTTCTAAGAATGTTCAACTACATTTTGGGAAGAAAAGAAGAATTTTCAAGAATACCCAACTATTTTGAAAGTAAAATGCATATTTGGCTTATATCTTATACTTATTCCTCGATTCTGTTAGCCTACATGTATATCCTTAACAATTCTTCCAAAAAAATATGTATAGGCCACGCACCCACCCATACATGTACAGTGGTGTTTACCCGCCCACCCATACACGTACGGTGATATTGAAATGCACGTAAAAGGTATGTCCCACCCACCCATTCATACACGTACAGTGGTGTAGACCCACCTTACACGTACGGTGGTGTTGACCCTCCCGTCCACCCATACACTTGCAGTTGTATTGACCCACCCACCCACCCATACACGTACGGTGATATTGATAAACCCGCCCACCCATACACGTACGTGTTGTTGATCCATCCGACCACTTATACACTTACAGTGGTATCAACCTTCCGAAGGCATTGTCTCATCATAGTAACCATTCACCACTATCAATATTTGAAGACAAGTGTATTTATAGTATTCATTTTCAAACTGGATAGTTTATAAGTCACACCCACGGGCAAACATATTTCTTTTCAAAGAACACACATCATGGTGAAAAAAGTAAGAGAATTAGGACAAAATAGCATTGGCAAGGAAAATTTAAAATTTTAAAAGCGTGGAGCTCTGTATCAACTCGATGCAGTCATAGCGAGTGTAATCTATTATTGATTTTATAGAAATCCCTTAATCAAATAATCTGCGTCAATTTAAACAAAATGACCAAAGTTGTCTCCGTAACGGAAACTACTTCAGCTGATTGGGGATTACTTCATCTTATCTGATTCATTTGAACTTTACCTAAATTAAGTCGGGAATCATAATAGTTCTTATTAAAAATAACCACTCATTAACAATATAACAGAAGTATATAAGTGGGTGGGTGGTTCAATATTACCATACGTGTATAGTTGGGTGGGTATATACCTCCGCAAGTGTATGGGTGGGTGGATAAACACAACTGTACATGTATGGGTGGGTAGGTGGTTCAATATCAATGTACGTGTATGGGTGGGTAGGTGGGTCAATACAACCGTAAGTGTATGGGTGGGCGGGTGGATCAATACAATCGTAAGTGTATAGGTGGGCGGGTGGATCAATACCCCTTATGAGTATGGGTGGACGAGTGGGTCAACACCCTCGTACGTGAACGGGTGGGCGGGTGGATTAGTATCACCGTAATTGTATGGGTTGGTGAGTGGGTAAATACTTTTCTACGTGTCGTACTTGTATTAAACCCGAAACGTAGTTGCAGGCAAGTTATTAGATAATGGTTGTCGATCATGTGTTCCGGCACGTTAAAAAAAAAATAACAACTAGACATGTTCTTATAACTAATGTAGGTGATCACTTTAAACAGCCATCACTCAATCTTAAAATTCACACTATTGTTTTCTAAATATAATCAAATTGAGGAAATGATTCCTTCCTCATGTTGTCCTTCGTCATACCAATATTAAACCCTCACTACTGGTACTCAAGGCCTGCCTATCCATGGACAACCACAGTTATTCACCCTATCAATGCTTCAGAATCTCCTCCCGTGAGGCCTGTTGTGGCAAGCTGGTATTCCATCATTGCCGGCGTGGTGGCTCAATAATTAAGGCTTCGGACTGTGGAGGGCAAGGTCCAAGGTCCGAATCCCCACTGAGCCAACGGTCGGTACTTCACTCGTTAAATAAAGTTTACGCACAGGCTTACAAGCCCATGTGAACTGACGAGTGAAGTTTCACTAAAAAAAAGGAAACCAGCCTTTTTCGATGACAAACTCAATAGATTGACAGCTCCCTTCGCACGTTCAGAACAGCAATAATTCCTTTAGTATTAATTTCAATCTCCCCAAACATTCCCTTATACCGACGTTGTAACCTTAAAAGCTACTTTATTTCCCATCAACATATAACGTGGCCTAGTTTACCTCTCGGTTCCTAGTTCAATTAACTCCGTTCGCTTAAAAATTAGCATTTCCTGTACCAGCAACATTCAGATTAAGGGTACCACTACAGACACCCACCTAACCCCCTCCTACACCCAGGAGGATCGATTTGAAAAACAGTGGCAGGTAAAATATTTTACTAAAAATAAATGTAAATTATTTTAAAGAAAGAAGCGATCTGGTAATATCTAATTGTAATGGAAGCAGTTTCAGTCACTCTCGATTCTTCATCTCTTAAAATAAATCTCAGTTGTGCTATTTTATTCTTCGATAATTTAAAACAGTGGATAATATTACTGTTTACTTTTCAATTTGAACTATGAAATACATGAATTAAGGTTTCGAACATATATTTTTTTCTCTTTTCAAATTCATGCTAATGGCATTAATTTGGGAATAAATTGAAATTATATCTGTGTACTCACACGGTAGTTATGTATAGCTGTTAGAAATATAAACCCCTAAAAATATGTTCTATAAAGTGGAACTATATCAGTTAGATTTAAATAGTTTCATTATTTTTTTTAAGTTTAAATATAACTTAAACTTTGTAGCTTAGTATAGTTTGAATTATTTTATTGATAATGTTCACTGCTGAATTCTTATTAAAGTCAAAATACGCATGAAAATGGGGGAAAGCTAACGAACACTCCTATACAGGTAAAAATTGGCAGAAATCATATGTTTATCATTACAAATACAAAATCAAAAATACTAAGTGATAAAGGATGTTCTAACAATTTTATTCAAGGTCGAATGTAATAAAAAATACTATTTGGACAAAAAATTTCCTCATACTTTTTTTGCTACGAGTTTCCGTTTTTTTCTCTTTTTTTACATATAGTGACTTGAAATTTTGGAAAGTCATTTTAGTTCGAACGCTGAATACCCATTTCGAATGCAATAGATATAATCCATGTATTCTTACGTATTTTTCTCCGCTAAATCCGAATATGTTTGTTAACAATCACAAAATGTAGTAACAATTTTTATATGGAAATGTTTAAACATATTATCAAAAGATTTTTTCTCACCCCAGACGAATTTTATTTACATAAAATGGGATATTTTAAGACGAACCTCCACAGGTAATTTTCCATAGGTACTCTATACGAACCAAAAATTACACTTTTGTCCAAAATAATGTATTTTTTAGCTATGCATTTTTAACTGTCAAAAGGCATTATTTCACTACTTCAAAACAGTGTATTTAGGCTTCAAAAAATATTGAATGTAGACACAAGAACCATGAAAACTGACTTTTATATCCGAAATAAGTTATTTTATCGGAAGAAATACAATTTAAAAATAATAAATTTTAAAAATGTGAAAAATTTTCATGCGTACAACGGAAATAAATCACAAATATAAACATTTGTATCGTGTACACTATCAAGTTCAAGTGTGCTCTAAGCAACGAACTCGACTCAGGACACTGGGGGCAGGACATTTGTAGACAATACTTTGGAGCCAATTAAAACTTTACTTCCACCTACTCCATAAAATCTTGTAAACTCCATTTTTGTAATTGCACGAAAGGCTTGTAATAAGAGATGCGGCTGTAGAAAAGTTGGAACACGTTACTCACATATAAAATGTACCAAATGTCAAGGATCGTCTTGCTCCAATGTTGTTTTCCTTATTACTGATGAGGATTCCAGGAATATCAATGAAGAACCAAATGATGGACTTACGTAGGGCGTAGTACGTAGAAATGTGTTTCGAGATTTTATGTGACCGTTTTGACGTGGGAGATCCAGTGTAATTGGGAGGTGTGGGGAATAAATAATGTTATTGAATTCTTCAAGTAGTGCCTCCTGCCATCTTATCTCTGGAGGAGCTACATTGCACAGTACCGGGAGCCAAGGTATTGAGGTTCGTAGAGTCTACGAATGGTAGAGTAAACGAACTAGCAAATTTGATTTAACTGGTTAAATAGGGCCGTAGACTCTACGATTGGTAGTGTAAATGAACCTGTGCACATTTCCAGTTTACAAAGGGTTCGTAGAGTCAACGATTGGTAGAGTAAACGAACCAGCAGATTAGATTTAACTGGTTAAACAGGTCGTAGAGTCTTCGGTTGGTAATGTAAATGAACCTGTGCACATTTACAGTTTACAAAAGGTTCGTAGAGTCAACGATTGGTAGAATAAACGAACCAGCAGATTAGATTTAACTGGTTAAACAGGTCGTAGAGTCAACGATTGGTAGAATAAACGAACCAGCAGATTAGATTTAACTGGTTAAACAGGTCGTAGAGTCTACGGTTGGTAGTGTAAACGAACCGATGAATATTTACTTATTGAAATGGAGCTTTGTAGAGTCTACGATCGGTAGAGTAAACGAACCAGCATATTTAATTGAACAGGGTCCAGGGTCGTAGACTCTATGATTGGTAGTGTAAACAGACCGGTACCAAGTTGCCATGAGAGTGCCACTCATATATCACGACTCTATGAAATTGAATATCAATCGCTTTAGTATATATTCTTCAAAAAACATCAGCTAAAATTAAAACCAGGGAAAATGTATTTTATCATATTGCTGGAACAACTTGGGGAACCAACGCACACGTCCTGCATTCAACTGTGGAATTATCACTGGTTTATTCAGCTGTTGAATACAATACAAGCTAGATAAGTCCCGTAATTTACATTTTGTGTTATATTTATAGACTAAACTCAAGTGAACTAACCATTTACTTTTAATTATTATGTGTGCATTATTATTAATTGGACAGTGGAAAATGCATAATGAAAAGAAAATATTTTTAAATAATATGTAATCGTAATCTAATTTAAAATCTAGTTAAATTCCTTATTGGAGTATTGAGTTCAATTTTTAAATATCTGTAATCAACTGTTAATGTATAAATTCATCATGTTCGATTATGTTTCCATTTAACATATTTTTGTGTGGTTCCTTCCATAGTAGTGTGAGGGTGTTTTCCTCGGGGGGAAATTTCCCACACAAAATCATCTCTCCGAAGGAGGTTTCGAATGATCGCCGTCGGAATCACCCAGTAGGGAGACGTGGGATGATTCCAGGAGTCGGATTTAATGCGTTGTATTTTAATATCACGTTGGGAAGCTCAGCTGGCTAGAAGCCGTAAGTCCCCACAACGATTGCAAAATAACATTTAAAAAATGTGTAAAAAAGAATAATTAATAAAAATCCTAATTGACGGGGTTATCACAGTCCTGACGACGATTAGCTACACCCAAAGTGTGAACCACTAAAGCTGAGGTTGCAGGCTGCAAGGTTATTCTGGTTGCCAGCAGAGCGTTCACCAGAATAATAAAAGAAATGTTAAAATTCCGAATATGTAAACGTAACGTGTTAATTAGCCTGGTTACCACCCGTGCTAATGAAATTTAACTTTTAATTTAAAAGTAATATAATTTCGATTTGAGAATAAAAGAAACCCCTGAATTACTACGTTAGTTGCGATAATGCACGATATATGATAAGAACTACGCCACTCAAGATAATAAATAACGACGTATGATATATTGATTGTATAAGCGTTCTACTAATGGCCAACTAATTCATTTACTCATAAAATATACGTATGTAGTGATAGTATCAGGAGTACCAAGCCAGCAGGAAAAGTCGGTTCCGAGTTCACCGAACGAATGCCGGCCGGCTCTGATCTCTCTGACAAAGAAAACAAATCAGGGAGGGCAGAATCGGTGGAGGGTGTTGCAGAGGTCGGAGGGATAAGCTGCGTTTCACCGAACAGCTGATCGGAGGTCCGCCGGCAGGACACGAAACAGCTGGGTGAACGAGTTTAATATTGTTGCTTACGTGTTCTTACCTCCTTCAAATTTAGCTCGTTACAGTTGATAGATCACAAATTCGTGACAGTCCAGAACTGCCCAGAAGGTCCTACAGCTCTTGTGGACACAAAAATCAACCTCCTGTTGATTGAACAGCTTTTATGGACGATTAAGTTACTTATTATTTAAATGTCAGTACCTGTAAATGGGATGAACCTCCCTCGTAGGCCATGGGCACTATTGATTCGGTTCCGAAATGGCCTGGGCAGATGTAAACTACTGGAAACGTAAATGTGGATTGCCACTAGATCAGTCATGTATTTGCTGGGAGTTAATCGAAACAAATGATCACATAGTTACAGAGTGCCCCCTGCGCTCTTTTATGGAGGGATTAGCTAGCTTAAATTTAATATAATCAGTGAGAAGGTCTTAAATTCCTTGATTGATTGGATTTAGCTTTTTGATAAGAGATTACTTTATTATTTATACATATATTTGTATATTTTTACATCTTTACTAAAATAATAAAATAATTTGTCCGCGATCATTTCCTCTCAGTTGTCATGTTAGTTCACCTTTACAATATGTGGGATGAATTTGGAAATATCAATTATAATAATAGAGAGTAGATAATAAATAAACCGTTAATTGCGTTGATACAAAATTAACAACAATATGTAAACATCAGAAAATATATGATGAGTATTCAATTTGCAATAACATTTATATTTATAGAGAAACTCACTAAGCATTCCACCTCACTTTCAAATACGTGTACGTAGTTCATTTGGATAAAAAATGGCTACACGTCATTCAATTTTGGAAGTGACAATTCATTTTTCGTTCAATTAAAAGGAGATTAAAAAGGTTTTGTTTGTTTGCAGGAGACAATGGACACAGGGGACGATGGGGACGGGGGCTCAGGGTCCCAAAGTGGGGGGGCCGACCCCACACGTAGAAAGAAACGTCGACGGAAACACAAGAAGCTTCCTCGCACTGTCGTTAACCCAGACGAAAACTTCTATTTCTACTGGTTAATGCTGGTAGCAATATGTGTCCTGTACAATCTCTGGACCCTGATCGTGCGCCAGAGCTTCCCAGAGTTGCAGGACTCAGCAGCACGCTTCTGGCTAGGCTGCGACCTCTTCACGGACACAATATTTGTCCTGGACGTCGCCGTGCAGTTCCGGACAGGCTACCTGGAGCAAGGACTAATGGTCTACGACTCCAAGAAACTCGCCGGCCACTACATCAAGTCAAGAGCGTTCTTGCTGGACCTAGTCGCTCTCCTACCCCTAGACCTCCTTCAGTTAAACATCGGAGTCAACCCGATCCTCAGGTTTCCAAGGTTCCTCAAAGTAAGTTAAAACTGATTTATTTATCATACTGTTTTTCATATGTTTGAGTTTCTTTACTCGCTTGACTGTTTTCACTGAGTTTTTCAATCTCAGCATCATTTTTCCATGTATCAGACTCGTTGTATGATTATATGGATAGCTTTAAATATAAGAGAAAACATCCGTTCAAAAATACATAACATTCTGTATATATTTTCCATACTACTATAATTTTGATAATCTATTTGTATTACCCTCCATTATATACGCCTACAATAGATATTCATTCCATCTAATAGGAATGTTTGTGCATGTAATTTTGTTAGTTAGTGAGGCCCACAACTACAGCTGGTTTAAACTTCATTACATTTACATGGGACTACACTAGCACCACAAAAGCAGCTGATATTTTGAGACTCAAAATTTAACATTGGGTGGGAAATCTATCTGTGTATAAAACCAATGGCATTAAGTATAGTATCAACTTGTTTTATCTAAGATAATCTTTAGTGTGAAATGTCACTTAATTATGTATAATAGAAGTAAATACAAAATTTATACTAGAATTATACACAAGAATACAGAAAGAGAAACAGACATTGTTAAATTCACTATAGGCCTGTAAGTATTATAAAGGTATAATTTTCCTAGCTAAATTAGTAATTATCAATATATTTTAAACAGTTATAGCATTTAAAACTAATTTACATTCCCCAAGACATCACATTTTAGAGATGCACGTAACACTTAGGTTACATGTATCCACCCACGCAACAGAATTGTCGTCCCAGGAGACTGTGCAGAGATGTAATAGTCAAGTATGTTGTATGGTTTTATTTCAACAAATACAAAATATTCTTACTTATTCATTCATGTGTTACCAGTCTCACACATTTCTTAAAGCGTAATCATATATATTTGTCACCCACATGTATAAACTACAGGGTGTTTCTTTTAAAACGGAACCTATGATTTGAAATAAAAATGAACATGTTTCTTTAAATGTTATGACAAATTTGTAAATAGTAGATTTTTTAAGTTTACCAATACCTGGAAATTGTTGTTCCAAAGCATCTTGACACAAAACAAACGACTTTGTTATAAAATATTTCTCCACAATAAACACTCTCTGGACTTTGCTCAAAACCATTTTTCTAACCTCAACTTAATGACATTGCACGAAACCCAAATAAAGTGAACAACAATGCAACGTTGTAAATCGCTGATAGCAAAGGAAAAAGAACAACCAGGACTACCAACCTATGAACTTGTAATTATCTTAAACTTTCATTTTATGTACTTGTAAAGTAGGGTTGCGCTTTAAAAGAAACACCCTGTATAGTTATAGACTTAGTGTTGATTGTATCCATTATTTATTTTTTATAGTTTTATATATATATATATATATATATATATATATATATTTACAATGATAAAATAAGATGGCGTTGAAACAGTATAACTAGATTATTGTTTATGAAATTAGATATAGGCCCTACAGAACAACTAACAATAAATATTAATATTTTGATTGAGTGAGATTCATTGTAGTCTTTGTGATATTGTTTTAACTATAAATAGCAGCAGTAATATAAATCAACGGAACAACAGGAAAATATAAATCAAAATGCAACAGTAACAACACGATTAAAAAATTAGTAGATACAAAAACTAAATTATTCTTAAAACAAATAATAGAAATCTTATAAATGATACGTAAATATGTATTATAGGGGTCCTACTTGATATGAACCCCACGATCACGAATACATAAAAAGGTGTAGGTAGGAATACCGATGTTCTCTACAAAAAAAATTTTAAAAACGTTGTTACACCAAAAAAGATTATTGAAACATTGTTCTTGCGTACGTTTTTATCCTGAACATGAATATGACACCAAATTATTCATATGACAAAATGATAACTGTGATATTCATAAAAAATTGGGTTTAGGTTACTTTAAGTTGTTAGGTTAGGTTACGAAGGGTTAAGTTAGGTTAGGTTTGGTTAACATAGGATAGGTTGATAGCTTATATAATATTAAAAATAACAAAACAGAGAAGAGTAGCTATTACCAAAGTTGGCTCATAAAATAAATAAAATGTATAATTTCATATAAGAAATAGAACAAAAGGACATTGGAAAGAACGAAAATTTAGTTTTCTACATTATACTATGTGACAGTCTACATACATTTTCACAATTCTAAATATATAAATAATTTAACTTGAAAATGTCTGGTATGAAAATACAAAATAGCACATTAGATTACAAGAGCAGTGATTCATCATCCAGGTTAAAAAAAACACTCCCTTACTTCTGAATAAAGAACTCTTATATTTGGACGTTCCTTAATTTCTTAAGGCAATTGGTTAAAATGGTATGGGCCATCTTATGAAATGGAATGTTTGAAGACAAGTTTATTAACTTTCAGTTTTGTGAAAAGTGATTGGTCATTATAGTCAGCGAGCGAGTCACGAGAATTCCACTGAAACTTCATGCATCTGTGATTTTGAAGGCGCTCATTTCCATTGAAACAAGAAAAGTCATAAGTTTACGTTTTTTTTTTTAAGGATAGGCCGATTTCCTTAACACCTATACTTAATACCTAACCTTACTCTGCCAATTCGTCATAGACTATTAATCTGTGCAATAACTCATTTAGATAGAGGAAGGGGGTGAACCAGTACAGTAGAAAATATTACTGATAAATCTTCTAGTCCAGGCCGTATTCGAACCAGCACTATCTCTAACTTAAGCTCAAAGCTGGCGCCTTAGACCGCTCGGCCACCGGCTCGCCCAATTACGACGTGTACACTACATGACTTATGCGGTTTCAATGGAAATCAGCACCTTCAATATCACAGAGGCATGAAGTTCAGAGTACTACTTGATTAATGTCTGACAGGTATATCGTGTCTACAACTACTACTACATGGTCGAGTCACGCACGGTGTACCCCAACCTGTGGAGGGTCATGAACTTGATACACATCCTGCTGATCCTGGCTCACTGGTTCGGCTGCTTCTACTACCTGCTGTCGGAGGCTGAGGGGTTCCAGGGCGACTGGGTCTACCCGTACCGTCCAGGCGACTACGCCACACTCACCCGCAAGTACTTGGGCTCACTCTACTGGTCCACACTCACACTCACCACCATCGGTGACCTTCCCACTCCGGAGACTAACGCTGAGTGAGTCTCATCATCATTTATACACTTTTTATAACGTTCACAATAAATAATAACTGTTTTAAACATCTCTAAAGCATTTTGTTGTATTACATTTTCTTTTTAATACTATTGGTCAAACTTGGTTATTCGCCCACAACATTTAAACTTTTTTTTATAAATCTGGGGCGTTCTAAAATGATGATATTTTGTTAGAAGACAGTATGAGGGGTAACCAACAGTGATTTAGTGCTAATCCGGCCAGTGTAGGTTGAGTAGCATACGTGATCAGCTTGGGTAGCAACCGTGATCAGCTTGGGTTAGGTTAAGTTAAGGTTAGATTAGGTTAGGTTAGGTTAGAATGTTTCTCGATTCAACTCTAAAACAGTCCTGTTAAGAAAAAACTCGTTGCGGGCATATATCCGATTGTTACCACTATTTATTAATAAAAAAATCACGAAACATTAAAAAATCCTATTATTGAGATAAAACGCTATATTTATATAATTTAATAATATTTACCATAAACGTTATTAAATTATATCAACTTTTATCTATAGTAAATGTTTAGTGGATGCGATGAGTAAAACAATTTTAACAAAACTACTTCGTACACCTTATCAAAATTGAAGACTTTACAAAGTAGCTTAAGACCTTTATCGTGTACAACTGATGTTATAATGTGAATGAATTGTTGAATTTTTATTTCAATTGTATGTAGACCCATTTTAAAGTCACAGTAGGTCATATAAATGTTCAGAATTTATAGTTAACAGAAATGTGGAATATGTCTAGCTGTTTGATATTTTAAAAACAATAAAAATGTCTTAACACTAAATAGATATTTAATGATTAGAAGTTTGATGTTTTTCCAGATTTATATATTATACTTTAATGACTGAATTAAATGTGATCCACACAGATTTTATTATTTTTATAAGTACAATTTTAATACAATTAAACTTTTGTGAATATTTTATAATTTCCCTTATCGAAGATCTATAAGTATTAGTTCAAACTACTAAAAACCGTTATTTTTTACGTAGATTTTAGTAAACGTTTTCCGATTTAGGACATAAAATTTACCAACCTGAGTTTGATAATTGTTTTGCAATAATAACTTTTATTACAGTTTCATTTATTGGATAATCTTTAATTACACAAATTTATGATGGATTCAAAGAATATAAAAATTATGTACAAAACGGTAAGTATAAAACAGTCCCTTATATGTATAAATGATAACCCAACACATGGTCAAATAATATCGAGAGTCTTGTCACGTACATTTTCAACATGTCAGCACGTGCTGGCCACCACTGCCTCACCAATCCTCTCTCATTGACGGTCGATACAACCAATTCTCCATGAGAGTACAACATGTCCAAATAATATCGAGAGTCTTGTCCCATTCATTTTCAACATGTCAGCACGTGCTGGCCACCACTGCCTCGCCAATCCTCTCTCATTGACGGTCAGTACAACCAATTCTCCATGAGAGTACAACATGTCCAAATAATATCGAGAGTCTTGTCACGTTCATTTTCAACATGTCAGCACGTGCTGGCCACCACTGCCTCGCCAATCCTCTCTCATTGACGGTCAGTACAACCAATTCTCCATGAGAGTACAACATGTCCAAATAATATCGAGAGTCTTGTCACGTTCATTTTCAACATGTCAGCACGTGCTGGCCACCACTGCCTCGCCAATCCTCTCTCATTGACGGTCGATACAACCAATTCTCCATGAGAGTACAACTGTCCAAATAATATCGAGACTCTTGTCACGTTCATTTTCAACATGTCAGCACGTGCTGGCCACCACTGCCTCACCAATCCTCTCTCATTGACGGTCAGTACAACCAATTCTCCATGAGAGTACAACATGTCCAAATAATATCGAGAGTCTTGTCACGTTCATTTTCAACATGTTAGCACGTGCTGGCCACCACTGCCTCACCAATCCTCTCTCATTGACGGTCAGTACAACCAATTCTCCATGAGAGTACAACATGTCCAAATAATATCGAGACTCTTGTCACGTTCATTTTCAACATGTCAGCACGTGCTGGCCACCACTGCCTCACCAATCCTCTCTCATTGACGGTCAGTACAACCAATTCTCCATGAGAGTACAACATGTCCAAATAATATCGAGAGTCTTGTCACGTTCATTTTCAACATGTCAGCACGTGCTGGCCACCACTGCCTCGCCAATCCTCTCTCATTGACGGTCAGTACAACCAATTCTCCATGAGAGTACAACATGTCCAAATAATATCGAGAGTCTTGTCCCATTCATTTTCAACATGTCAGCACGTGCTGGCCACCACTGCCTCGCCAATCCTCTCTCATTGACGGTCGATACAACCAATTCTCCATGAGAGTACAACTGTCCAAATAATATCGAGACTCTTGTCACGTTCATTTTCAACATGTCAGCACGTGCTGGCCACCACTGCCTCACCAATCCTCTCTCATTGACGGTCAGTACAACCAATTCTCCATGAGAGTACAACATGTCCAAATAATATCGAGAGTCTTGTCACGTTCATTTTCAACATGTCAGCACGTGCTGGCCACCACTGCCTCACCAATCCTCTCTCATTGACGGTCAGTACAACCAATTCTCCATGAGAGTACAACATGTCCAAATAATATCGAGACTCTTGTCACGTTCATTTTCAACATGTCAGCACGTGCTGGCCACCACTGCCTCACCAATCCTCTCTCATTGACGGTCAGTACAACCAATTCTCCATGAGAGTACAACATGTCCAAATAATATCGAGAGTCTTGTCCCATTCATTTTCAACATGTCAGCACGTGCTGGCCACCACTGCCTCGCCATTGACGGTCGATACATCCAACTCTCCATGAGAATACAACATGTCCATTATATTGCCTGGGTTACGATAAAAACTCACTCCAAATTAATTTTTTTTAGAGATTGCCAAATGTTTAATGTCTTAAAACTAACTTTGAATATGAGAGACAAAACGTCTCGTTTTCCGATATTAAAACTCTAATGAATATACTACACAACAAGTACTACAGTAGGTTGAATGTTACTTCTCATAAGAAAGCTAAAACATGTATATAAAAACCATATTGTGTAGTCGAAATCACACTTTTTAGGAAAGCTTAAGTTATGAAAGATCAGCTGAAAATTCACCATACTGTTTAGGTTTGTATTGGATTGGTAAATAAAAAAAGTACCATATGTACAAATATAAAATTTGTTTACAAAAATGAAAATATTGAAAATCTCTCTTATTTTATATATATATATATATATATATATATATATATAAAATTATCAGATTTTAGCACACATTAGTATATTTCTTTTAACACTAATAAATTGTAGTATGTTTCAATTATAATTGCTCTCTTTCAGTAACATAGTTCTTAAAACATTGACTGTCACATAGACTATCACAAAAACATTGAGACTGATTTAATGGACTGTCTGTCATCACTATGACCACGTTGTTGTTTTGATTCTGGGTCAAATATGAATCATTTGAAATAACGGAATAACAAACTTCCGTTAACTTTCTGTCGCTGCTTCACTATTATTAATTATGGAAAAGAATAGCGATGGTTGTAAAACTAATTAAGTCCCAGTGTAACGGACACACTAAAATACAGTAAACTGTGTTAGTTAGCGGGCAGCTATTAATTAAGAAAGTAATTTAATAACATTATTTATTGCCCTCAATTTTATTGACCAGCGGTTCTTTCTGAGTTTTGCAGATCGAATATAATATAGTAGTGAGCCATATACCTAAATTTGATATGTTACTTTAAATAAATTAAATTGTAAATCCCAGTACACTGGTACTGGACTTAATTGCTCCATTACAATAATTGTACGTTTGAAGATGTTGAAAGTAAAAATTAATTATTTAATGTACATTTACATTAACTTCACGTTAGTCATGCAAATCAGTCACGTTCTTTGATATTCATATCCGATATTCGAGTTCATATTTTAACGAATTCTTTGATTTTAAAATAATATTAATAGTCTAGCATTCTTTAGTTTATAACTTTATTATTATAAGTTTTATAAGACCAACTGATAACGTTCCAAGTGCAGTTACAATTTATCTCCCCTCCCCTTATCCAGATTAGTTGTATCCAGATAAGTTATCATTTATTTATTCTTTGTTTCTTTCCCCTTTATTACCTTATGTTTTATTTGTGTTATAATACAAGTTTACCCAAAAAATATCAAAAAAAGGTTTTTTGTTCACTAGAAGATGGTATTTTAATAACAAAATACATCTTGAAGAAATAAACAAGAACTTCAAATTCAAACAGTTGACATGTTATTTTATTTATTTTTTTTTTTTTTAATCTTTATAGTTCAGGTTAACCCAACTGTTTATAAGATTCATATAGCCTAATAGTTACAAAAAACTATTTTTTTCAGGATGGTCATAATATTTCAGCAAATCATGTCTCCCATCACGGGAATGGAGTGAAAAAATAAGGGACGGAACAATTGCCCTCGTTAATGCTCCTCGTACGGTCGTTAAGTTGGCAACAATGGTGGTGGTTAGGGTAGAAAAAAAAACAAGTAAATGTCTGGTCACTATCTATACTTGTAAATTTACAATTAATTCTTTTATTTTTACAAATTTGTTTACAGTCAGTACTTTTATTCCTATGTATGAAGCATACTTAAATCATAGGTCGATTCCGTATGACATGCTTAGGTTATTAATATATTAGTTAGTTGGGTTAGGTTAGTGTAGTGTATAAATGTAGGTTAGTTAGGGGGGGTATATAAGATTAGGGACAGTAGGTAGTTATTTTAGGGTGGTAGTAATAGGTGGAGTGGTAGTTAGTTGGTGGGTACGGTTGATATAGGAATAGTTTAGTTAGGGGGGCATATAAGGTCGTACTAGTGGAATGTTAGTCTAAGGTCTAGTCGATTAAGGTATTTTTGGAGGTACTGATACAGCTGTATAACTTAGTTTTACTAAATACAAATACTATGGAATTACTAAAAGTAGGGGTGTCATTACAGCTAATAATTTTTTTTTTGGGCATTAAATTTACATTAATGTTATTATTAGTTTTAGTGTACAATTGTTCACAGTATACTATTTTATTCCTATGCTATATAAATTGCCCTATGGAATATATTAATATAATTAGAATAGGTTATTGATTACACTGTATAATAGTTTCACTTGGGGCCTATAAATCTAACTATAGGTAAGTTATGTTTGTATTTATAAGTTATGTTAGGTTTATTGAGGGTATAATGTTTTTGAGGCTATAGGGAAGTTACCTAGGATAGGTTATGTTAGGGTTAGGTTAGTTGATGGTATTAACGTTAAGTGAGTTTATGTGGGATAAGAGTTGACTAGGGTAGTTAGTAGGTTAGGTTAGGTTAGGGTTATGTTAGGTGATATAGTTATTGGGAAGTTACTAATGACCGTAGGTAAGTTAGGTAGTGTTAGGGTTAGTTGGGTTATTGGGAAGTAGTAAATTATTATTGGGGTATACCAATAATTGGTATAGTTATCTTAACAGCTTCATTGTTCTAATGGTTATCAGATTGACCTAATAGAGTCAATAATTTTAGTAAGGTAGTGATTACAGGCTGTTAATTTTTCATTTGGGTATTAATTATATGAATGTTTCTAACAGATAGTGGTTAGTTTGTAACAATGACTAATTGTTCATTTACATATACAATCACCTTGGGAAATCTATATACGCATAGTTTGGGATGATGCGTTATAAATTTTTATTAATAAAAATAAAAAAAAATAAAATGATAACAACTGTATAACTTAGTTTCTATTAGGGGGGCATATAACAGAATCTGACCCTATGGGAATGTTATCTTAACTAGATAGGTTAGGTTAGGTTGGGTTACTTGATTACAGCTGTATAACTTAGTTTCTATTTGGGGGGCATATAACAGAATCTGACCCTATGGGAATGTTATCTTAACTAGATAGGTTAGGTTAGGTTGGGTTACTTGATTACAGCTGTATAACTTAGTTTCTATTTGGGGAGCATATAACAGAATCTGACCCTATGGGAATGTTATCTTAACTAGATAAGTTAGGTTAGGTTGGGTTATTTGATTACAGCTGTATAACTTAGTTTCTATTTGGGGAGCATATAACAGAATCTCACCCTATGGGAATGTTATCTTAACTAGATAAGTTAGGTTAGGTTGGGTTATGTGATTACAGCTGTATAACTTAGTTTCTATTTGGGGAGCATATAACAGAATCTGACCCTATGAGAATGTTATCTTAACTAGATAAGTTAGGTTAGGTTGGGTTATTTGATTACAGCTGTATAACTTAGTTTCTATTTGGGGAGCATATAACAGAATCTGACCCTATGAGAATGTTATCTTAACTAGATAAGTTAGGTTAGGTTGGGTTATGTGATTACAGCTGTATAACTTAGTTTCTATTTGGGGAGCATATAACAGAATCTCACCCTATGGGAATGTTATCTTAACTAGATAAGTTAGGTTAGGTTGGGTTATGTGATTACAGCTGTATAACTTAGTTTCTATTTGGGGAGCATATAACAGAATCTCACCCTATGGGAATGTTATCTTAACTAGATAAGTTAGGTTAGGTTGGGTTATTTGATTACAGCTGTATAACTTAGTTTCTATTTGGGGGGCATATAACAGAATCTGACCCTATGGGAATGTTATCTTAACTAGATAAGTTAGGTTAGGTTGGGTTACTTGATTACAGCTGTATAACTTAGTTTCTATTTGGGGAGCATATAACAGAATCTGACCCTATGGGAATGTTATCTTAACTAGATAAGTTAGGTTAGGTTGGGTTATTTGATTACAGCTGTATAACTTAGTTTCTATTTGGGGGGCATATAACAGAATCGGACCCTATGAGAATGTTATCTTAACTAGATAAGTTAGGTTAGGTTGGGTTATTTGATTACAGCTGTATAACTTAGTTTCTATTTGGGGGGCATATAACAGAATCTGACCCTATGGGAATGTTATCTTAACTAGATAAGTTAGGTTAGGTTGGGTTACTTGATTACAGCTGTATAACTAGGTTTCTATTTTGGAGGCATATAACAGAATCTCACCCTATGGGAATGTTATCTTAACTAGGTAGGTTAGGGTAGGTTGGGTTACTTGATTACAGCTGTATTACTTAGTTTCTATTTGGGGGCATATAACAGAATCTGACCCTATGAAAATGTTATCTTAACTAGATAGGTTAGGTTAGGTTGGGTTATTTGATTACAGCTGTATAACTTAGTTTCTATTTGGGGGGCATATAACAGAATCTGACCCTATGGGAATGTTATCTTAACTAGATAAGTTAGGTTAGGTTGGGTTACTTGATTACAGCTGTATAACTTAGTTTCTATTTGGGGAGCATATAACAGAATCTGACCCTATGGGAATGTTATCTTAACTAGATAAGTTAGGTTAGGTTGGGTTATTTGATTACAGCTGTATAACTTAGTTTCTATTTGGGGAGCATATAACAGAATCTCACCCTATGGGAATGTTATCTTAACTAGATAAGTTAGGTTAGGTTGGGTTACTTGATTACAGCTGTATAACTTAGTTTCTATTTGGGGGCATACAACAGAATCTGACCCTATGGGAATGTTATCTTAACTAGATAGGTTAGGTTAGGTTGGGTTACTTGATTACAGCTGTATAACTTAGTTTCTATTTGGGGGGCATATAACAGAATCTGACCCTATGGGAATGTTATCTTAACTAGATAAGTTAGGTTAGGTTGGGTTATTTGATTACAGCTGTATAACTTAGTTTCTATTTGGGGGGCATATAACAGAATCGGACCCTATGAGAATGTTATCTTAACTAGATAAGTTAGGTTAGGTTGGGTTATTTGATTACAGCTGTATAACTTAGTTTCTATTTGGGGGGCATATAACAGAATCGGACCCTATGGGAATGTTATCTTAACTAGATAAGTTAGGTTAGGTTGGGTTACTTGATTACAGCTGTACAACTTAGTTTCTATTTGGGGGGCATATAACAGAATCTCACCCTATGGGAATGTTATCTTAACTAGATAGGTTAGGTTAGGTTGGGTTATTTGATTACAGCTGTATAACTTAGTTTCTATTTGGGGAGCATATAACAGAATCTGACCCTATGAGAATGTTATCTTAACTAGATAAGTTAGGTTAGGTTGGGTTATTTGATTACAGCTGTATAACTTAGTTTCTATTTGGGGGGCATATAACAGAATCTGACCCTATGGGAATGTTATCTTAACTAGATAAGTTAGGTTAGGTTGGGTTACTTGATTACAGCTGTATAACTTAGTTTCTATTTGGGGAGCATATAACAGAATCTGACCCTATGGGAATGTTATCTTAACTAGATAAGTTAGGTTAGGTTGGGTTACTTGAGTACAGCTGTATAACTTAGTTTCTATTTGGGGAGCATACAACAGAATCTGACCCTTTGAGAATGTTATCTTAACTAGATAAGTTAGGTTAGGTTGGGTTACTTGATTACAGCTGTACAACTTAGTTTCTATTTGGGGGGCATATAACAGAATCGGACCCTATGAGAATGTTATCTTAACTAGATAGGTTAGGTTAGGTTGGGTTACTTGATGACAGCTGTATAACTTAGTTTCTATTTGGGGGGCATATAACAGAATCTGACCCTATGAGAATGTTATCTTAACTAGATAAGTTAGGTTAGGTTGGGTTACTTGATTACAGCTGTATAACTTAGTTTCTATTTGGGGGGCATATAACAGAATCTGACCCTATGAGAATGTTATCTTAACTAGATAAGTTAGGTTAGGTTGGGTTACTTGATTACAGCTGTATAACTTAGTTTCTATTTGGGGGCATATAACAGAATCTGACCCTATGAAAATGTTATCTTAACTAGGTAGGTTAGGTTAGGTTAGGATAGTAAATACAATGAACTAAATTGTAGTTCTTTCGTGTGTTTAATTTAGTAGTCTATTTATTCCTTTTTTTGAAAATTGCCCACGCTTTTATTCATTGCAACATTACTATTACGTAGTGGGTAATTGTATTTATGTGTGGATACAATTGACTTCGTAAATAAATTTAAGATTGATTTTCTTCAATCTCTTTTTCCAAGATCATTAGTCACCATACAAGCTACGTGTGAGGTTGGGTGAGAGGGTCATCGCCATGTATGTCTAAGGGTGGGTGTATTATTTTTAAATCTCTTTTGAAAGAACAATCGCTCTGCAATCCTCAACTAAACACTTAAATTATGCAATTCAAGATATTGGAAAGATGTTACCTACTCTTATTCTACTTTAATTTCTATTTGGCAGCAGAAGTCTATTCAGTCTTATGGGGATTTCTGTAACTCTTTAGCTATATGTTTTGTATTAGTTGTATTTAATCAGTACTATTATTCTAGAGAATAACTTGTTTTCATTTTTAGAAATAAAATAATTAATTTTATTCATAAGTTATAAATGGGTTTAATATTCGCTTTAACTAATTTTATTTGTGATATTACTATTTTTTCTTGGTAATCCTATTGTAAAGTTCCAAACAAGTGATTTTTTTGGACTTTTGTATTAAAATACCAATTACGTTTTTAAAATTTAAAACTAATACGTAGTAAGCTAACAATTATCTATAAAATGGTTTATGGCATTCTTGTCAGCTCCAAAAGTGGAAGTCCAGCGCCATTGTAGTATTCACACATTGAACACTGAATTAGTGTTTTATTTTTTGTACTAACCCAGCCACTCGATTTAATTGATAAGGTATTATTTGATCATTTTTATTGGTTAGAGAGATAAACTTTTGCAAATCTTATCAAAATATATGTGTATATACAAATGGTATGCAAATTACACAATGAAACTCGTCGGTGTTTATGACCATTCCTTTTCATATAGTAATTTCTTTCCACCTTTACTTTGAATTACCCCTTCATGTGCTATGTATTCTTCAACTATGTAACTGTCTACCTCTAGCGTTAATTGAACACTAATTATTATGTCTTAGGTTTGCGTTTTCCCCTGATGACGAAATTAGATTGCACAGTACGAAACGTTGTGTATTCATACTAACAATACCTAAGGTCATGATAATATCACAATCATTGCACAGAATGTATTTTAAAACGCTTCCAAAATTACCAAAAAGTTTTGTGTCGTTTGTCACTCGCTATTATTTACAATTTTAAACTTACGTTTGTACCAAGTTTCGATTTACATATATCACAAAGAAGAAAACACAGAGGTCACGTCCAATAGTGCCATAAATGAGTGTCGAGTAGTTACTTCTCCAGGTTACCATGTTGATGGAGGGCCAGCTCCTTGTAATTCCTTCCCTTTACATATATCACAAAGAAGAAAACACAGAGGTCACTTCCAATAGTGCCATAATTGAGTGTCAAGTAGTTACTTCTCCAGGTTACTACCGTGGTTACCGTGTTGATGGAAGGTCAGCTCCTTGTAAGTCCTTCCCTTTACATATATCACAAAGAAGAAAACACAGAGGTCCCATCCAATAGTGCCATAAATGAGTGTCGAGTAGTTACTTCTCCAGGTTACCATGTTGATGGAGGGCCAGCTCCTTGTAAGTCCTTCCCTTTACATATATCACAAAGAAGAAAACACATAGGTCACTTCCAATAGTGCCATAAATGAGTGTCGAGTAGTTACTTCTCCAGGTTACCGTGTTGATGGAGGGCCAGATCCTTGTAAGTCCTTCCCTTTACATATATCACAGAGAAGAAAACACAGAGGTCACTTCCAATAGTGCCATAAATGAGTGTCGAGTAGTTACTTCTCCAGGTTACCATGTTGATGGAGGGCCAGCTCCTTGTAAGTCCTTCCCTTTACTCCTCATAAATGAGTGTCAAGTAGTTACTTCTCCAGGTTACCATGTTGATGGAGGGCCAGCTCCTTGTAAGTCCTTCTCTTTACATATATCACAAAGAAGAAAACACAGAGGTCACTTCCAATAGTGCCATAAATGAGTGTCAAGTAGTTACTTCTCCAGGTTACCATGTTGATGGAGGGCCAGCTCCTTGTAAGTCCTTCCCTTTACTCCTCATAAATAATGAAGGATAATTATAGTAAATATTACAATATATGTATGAAGATATAATCTTCATTATATACAGGGTAGAAGAATATGGAAACCCTTTATCAACAACGTTATTTTTGTTCATAGACAATTTGATAGTTTAATGTTTTTCAATAATTGTGTTACATAAAGTATAGTTTTTGATCACAATAATCTACTTGAAACCGTCAAGTAGTGGAGAAATAATAATATTGTTCAAATTAATTACTTTGAAACTCAAATGACCGCTAATCTGGAAAGGATTAACCTTTCGATGTCCGGTTTGCGGCAATCAATTTCCCTTGAATATACCTTTCATTTGATACCAAACTCGACCTAGGTTTACGTTGAAGATTTCGTTTAACTCCTCGTGGGCCGTCCTCCTGAAAAGATTAAATGTCTCTCTATTGGCGTCAAAAAGTATGTTCTTAGTAACCATGATCGTGGATAAGAATTCACTTTTACAAGTGAAGTCATACAAAAGTTGTGAAAGTGTTTCCATATTTTTTCCATCCTGAATAACAAGAGTTATTTGTAAATAGGTTTAAAATAAATTAGTTTTAAGTAACTATTAATAGACCACTATTACTAAGATATTAATGTGGCAATGGGGCGTGGTGTGTAGTAAGAGCTCGACGGACGGCCTTCAAACCCTGCCCAGGAGGGGTCACAAGTCCCGGCTTCTCCAGTTCAACTCAAACCGAGGGTCAGTATTCAGACCCAGCAAAGTTTAAGCCCTTCTTTACAAAATACAATAACAATGTTATGACATTTATTTACAAATCACTCTTCAAATTTATCAATGTTTCCAAACTCTTCCTACCAATCAATTTGGTTTTTAAATCGTAAACTTAAATTGTAAAGTTCGAAATATGTAAAGTTCCAAAGTTTTCGTGTTGAAGGCTGTTCGTCAAAATTGCCATGTTGATATCTGTAAGAGTGGTGTAGTCAGAAGAGAGTTCAGCCTTCTTATATCTGTATTTTGTAAGGAATGCCAAACTTTGCTGTAACCCATGTATGATCTAATTACTTATTTATGTATTCCTTTTAATGTTATGATTTGAAAATTTTTGTGTTTTAGTTCGTTATTTTTAGTTTTATATTTTATTTAGTGACAATATAGTCTAATTATTTTTTCAAGGACAGACATCCAGACAGAATGACTAAAACAATACAAATATTAGTAAATTAACAAAAAAATTAAAAATAAGAGAAAATACAGATAAAATGTCATGGAAAAATTAACATTCTTCAGCATTCCGTACAGTTAATTCCATACAGTTCATTGCATAAATAATGCGAAATGTTAAAGATGGGGGTTACAAACAAACTTCATTTAAAAATTCAAAAATAAACTTTTTATTGATTTAGAACTATCTCCTTATTTGTTAACATATATTTTTATATAGAAACCATTTGTAGTGTGTTTGCATAATATTTGGATGTATTTTAATAAAAAATTATGTTCCCAAGCCTGTCAGAAAACAGCTGTTTTGAACAACATATAATTACCATAACATTTTATTTGTGAAACAATTATTGTAATCTGTAAAAAAATTTAATAACTAAATTTTCTTCACAGCAAAGTGACTGAACAGAGACGACCTATTTTTATCATAATCATAAGGATGGCGAAAGAAAAAACATAAGAGATAACGAACTTTTTTTTATTTTTTCTTTATCTAGTTTCTACCTAGTAAATTTATTTTTTTTAAAGCATCTATAGTGTTAGGCTATGTTTAATATGATATTTTAATATACTGATTATTTATGTATAATCAGGTATGCGAATTATTAATTTGTTGTAATTAATAACAGAAATAGGAGTTATTTAATGCACTTTGTAAATATTGATAGAAACCCTCTGGCACTGGCAGAGAAACACTTTAAAAATTCCTCTGGCACTAAAAGTGTTAAAAGTAGTCATCTGTATTTGATTAATGATCATTAAAAATACAAAGACCTTCTAAACTGACACTCTTCGTATCATTTCTAAGCTAAACAAAATAAACGGTTAGTTAATGGTACTATGGGATAATAAAGTCAAATCTATTGTTTGATAAGTGATTATATAGAACAATAAGCTGAGATAATTAACAGCTGAGATAAAGAATCTCCTTTGTCTGAAGACTAAAACATCTTTATGAAGAACTCAATCCAATTTTACTGACTTTTACTTATGTGTATTTGTTTACTCAATTTTACTGACTTCTACTTATGTGTATTTGTTTACTCAATTTTACTGACTTCTACTTATGTGTATTTGTTTACTAAATTTTACTGACTTCTACTTATGTGTATTTGTTTACTAAATTTTACTGACTTCTACTTATGTGTATCTGTTTACTCAATTTTACTGACTTCTACTTATGTGTATCTGTTTACTAAATTTTACTGACTTCTACTTATGTGTATTTGTTTACTCAATTTTACTGACATCTACTTATGTGTATTTGTTTACTAAATTTTACTGCCTTCTACTTATGTGTATTTGTTTACTCAATTTTACTGACATCTACTTATGTGTATCTGTTTACGCAATTTTACTGACTTCTACTTATGTGTATTTTTTTACTCAATTTTACTGACATCTACTTATGTGTATTTGTTTACTAAATTTTACTGACTTCTACTTATGTGTATTTGTTTACTAAATTTTACTGACTTCTACTTATGTGTATTTGTTTACTAAATTTTACTGACTTCTACTTATGTGTATTTGTTTACTCAATTTTACTGACATCTACTTATGTGTATTTGTTTACTAAATTTTACTGCCTTCTACTTATGTGTATTTGTTTACTCAGTTTTACTGACATCTACTTATGTGTATTTGTTTACTAAATTTTACTGACTTCTACTTATGTGTATTTGTTTACTCAATTTTACTGACATCTACTTATGTGTATTTGTTTACTCAATTTTACTGACATCTACTTATGTGTATTTGTTTACTAAATTTTACTGACTTCTACTTATGTGTATTTGTTTACTAAATTTTACTGACTTCTACTTATGTGTATCTGTTTACTCAATTATTTTACTGACATCTACTTATGTGTATTTGTTTACTCAATTTTACTGACATCTACTTATGTGTATTTGTTTACTAAATTTTACTGACTTCTACTTATGTGTATTGTTTACTAAATTTACTGACTTCTACTTATGTGTATCTGTTTACTCAATTTACTGACTTCTACTTATGTGTATCTGTTTACCCATTTTTACTGACTTCTACTTATGTGTATCTGTTTACTCAATTTTACTGACTTCTACTTATGTGTATCTGTTTACTAAATTTTACTGACTTCTACTTATGTGTATCTGTTTACTCAATTTTACTGACTTCTACTTATGTGTATCTGTTTACTCAATAATCATCTCATTCTGTTTATAATATTTAATTAGTTATTATGTTTTCTTATGGTCCAATAATAAATAATTATATTGCAAAAGTCAATATATCATGAACTAATGTTAAAATTATTTGAAAAATTTAGGCAAAAAACAAAATTACTAAATAGTTTTATGTACAGTATTATTTCAATTTTTTTTATAATAAAGTCAAAAATAACTTTTAATTAGGGGTCATAGTAGTTTTTATAGTCTTTATTTTCTTGTTACTTGTGTTTTTGTTTAATTGTTTCATCTGCATTTTTATTTATAGTTTTTAGACTAATGTAATTTATAGATTTTATTTTAAAACAGCATAGTGAGGAATATATTTTGGATCATATTCATTTGAAATTCAAACAACTGGACTACTTAAATTTTATTCGTGTTTTATTTTGATTGGTTGTTAAGCTATGAGAGCGTTTTAGCTGAACTGGTTGCGTAAAACAACCAACAGTTTCACTTGATACTCATACAAGTTAAAAATAGTAGATTAATAAATATTAAACCAATTTGCCTATAACATAATATAAAAAGTACTTGACTATTAACAGTAACTCTAATTATTAAAGTTAATTTATTTACTAATTTAAAGCAATAAATTAGCAAGGCATGTATTTGACCTTGAGACGACATAGTTGTAAAAGCGTGAGATCTTAATGTCTGTATTGTGTGATTTATTTTGTGTATTTATTAAACTAAATGTCTGCATATAAATTTTTAATTAAATATTATTTAAAATGTGTGAATCAGTTTTATTTATTGATTTTCAATACTGATCATATTTACATATTTAAAAAACAACAGTTTTCATAGCAAATATTATATAAAATTAAGTTAAACAATATTTCAATGTAAATCTTTTCTTGTAACTAACTTACTCTCTGGAAATAATATAATTTAAGTATGTTTATATAATTTAAGTATGTTTATATAATTCTTTTCTTTTCCAGATATATTTTCACCATCGTCAGTTATTTAATTGGAGTTTTTATTTTTGCAACAATTGTAGGTAAGTAATATAATTTTAACTCATATCCTTGATTATATACACCTACAATAGATAAACCATCTAATAGGAATATCTGTGGCAGTAATTTTGTTAGTTAGTGTGGCCCGCAACCACAGCTGTTTTAAACTGCATTACATTTACATAGAACTACACTAGCGCTCCACAATGGACCACAAAAACAGCTGATATTTTGAGACTCAAAATTTAACATTGGATGGGAAATCTATTTGTGTATAAAATCAATGCTCATATTCAGTTAACTTAATTACACGTCTTAATATTTATAATAAAAAAACTATGAACTCACTAGTCACGACATCTCCGGAACCACTGAACAGATTTAATGACATTTTTGGAGGGAATTTAGCTTTTGTATGATAGACCCGTTAAGAAGGGATTGATCGAAATCCCATTCTTGGGGGGAATAAACATCCGCTGGACGTTTAATTGTGTCCATAATACTTATATTGGCATTAATTTAATTTAATTTAATAATCAATTTAAATAATTGATAAAAAATATTAACCATGATAATACGTTTGTTTCGCTTGATTTGCTTAGTAGGACTTTGAATAAGTATGAAAGAATATTTCCTTTTCAGCGTAAAAAAGGAGAAATTCGATTAAGTTCGTAAGGAATTCAAGTACCTAATACTGTACATGGTCAGTTTGGTTGATAGAACTATGGTTGATAGGACTACGGTTGATAGGACTATGGTTGATAGAATACGGTTGATAGGTCTATGGTTGATAGAACTACTGTTGATAAGTCTATGGTTGATAGGATTACGGTTGATTGGACTACGGTTGATAGTACTACGGTTAATAGAACTATGGATAGAGTTGATCTTTAAATGCGTAGGGAATAATACCTCTCTTGAATATACAAACTTGAAATAATTCTATAAGTTTGAAAAGAGATAGAGTTGAAACCGGAAAGAGTATGTGTGGATAGCCCGTTATTTTAGTATACAAACTTTTATTTTAGTAAGATCGGAAAGAGATAGAGTTGAACTTAGATAAAGTATGAAAAAATATCTCCTTACATGGGTGTTGCTTGACTTGGATGGTTAATTCGGATTGCATTGTGAAAGGTTTAAGGGTGAATATAGATTTTGAATGAGTGTGGTAAGTGTAGATGAGCAGTTAACTCTCTCAACTAAGGCCGACTATTCCTTAGAAAGTGTCATTAATTGTACAAATAAGCAGCCGTTGGTTATCAGCTAATCTTTTTCAAAATGTGCTTTGACTCTGATTGGGACCGAATTGAGAACCCGATTCTCAGTCACACCACTGCAATATTTCTTCGAATGATATTATTTCTACAAAACTATACCACTCTTGACAATCAAATATCGTAACAAGAAATGTATTCTTAACGATCTCTTCTTAGTTTGGGTTCTCAATTCGATTCCAATCAAAGTCATAGAAAATGTTGAAAGGGATCAGCTGATAACCAATGGCTGCTCATTAATTAATGACACTTTCTACGGAATAGTCGGCCTTAGTTTAAGATATTTCCCCACTCATCTACACTTATCGCACTCAATCATAATTATCTTATGTTATTGCCAATTTTATCAAAGGAAGGATTGTTATTTCGCACTTTTACTTTTTAAGCAATACGTCATAGAAAACTTAATTCGTAAGAGTGAAATTTTCTTTGCTTAAAAGATAAAAATACAAAATAACAAACCTTCTCTTAGTGATAACATTGACAATAAGGAATATAATTATTATTTTTAATGCTTTCAGTAATATGTAGTTTGGTTATGGGTTAAAATAGGTTCGGTTATGACACGATCAAGTTAAATCCGAACAGGCGTGACAAAATAGTTTGTCCAGTGTTGTACTGAATGTAACTACCATTAGAAGCTATATCCATCAACAATATGACAGCACAACAATGGTCTCTACATCTTACCAATGTTCTGTAACATCACATTTAAGATTTAGCCTTTGTACGTGAATTACAAGTCTCTTGAATATAAATCAAAACATTTTTAAACCCAAGCAAGTTGTTTCCAACCTTAATGCTGTGAATCCATGCTTAAAACTTATTATATAGCATCTATAGCCTTCAGTTAATTAAGTAAACCCATATACAGGGTGTTTATTTTAAAACGCGACCCATGGTTTGAAATAAAAATTACAAACAAAACACATATCTATAACATTTTATTATTATTAACATTTACTCCTACTATTTACATAATTTTAATGACTTTTTTATGTTTGTTTGACAAAAAAAAGTTAAATATTCCTCCACAGTAAACACTCTCTGGTCTTTGCTCAAAACCATGTTTCTAATCTCAACTTAATGACAGTGCACGAAATCCAAATAAAGTGAACAATAATGCAACAGTTTAAGTCAGCTGACAGCCAAGGCAGAAGAAGAACCAGGGCTACCAACCTATAAACTTGTAATTTTTTTAAACCTTAATTTTATGTACTTGTAAATAGGGTTACGTTATAAAAGAAACACCCTGTACTAGAGAGTGAAGGAAAAATATGGAGCACGATGAGACGATGCTTGCATCTTTGATACCTGGCAAATACTCCAAGTACTGTTTGTGAGGTGACAAATGTAATTTGTACAAATGGTTGTGGGTGCAAGGTGGAATAATAAGTAGGAGAAAAGAGAAGGACAAAGGATCTATCATTTATATTGATAACCAGGTGGACCTGAAAAGGTTCTCTTGAGTTTTAGAAATCGTAACGAAGGAAATAATGTTTATTCTTATAATACTAAATCAAACAAATGAAAACAGTCAAACCTTATTTTTCTGCATCATACTATTAGAGGTATAAAGAATAAGAGATAATAATAATGGGCTCAAAATCAAATTACTATAGAATGTTATAGTTATATTTATTTAATAATGTATAATATTCATAGACACCTTATACACTGAAACAGAGCTAGGCAGGTGACTTATCAAGCTACAACAATGAAAAAACAATAAATATATAACAATCATAGATGAGCAGCTAAAAATATATACACCAAATAAGCAGTTTGGTGAATATATTTACCCGAAGTGGAATCCAGGTAGTCAGAGACACTGTAAAAACAGTTTGAAATTATATATTTAAAGAGCCTCTTCTAAAAAATTTTATAATCAACCAGGCCTCTTAACTCAATTGGTAGATAGTCTTAAACAGGAGTAAAAAAGGGACTTTGCGAGTAACGTTGTTAGATGAATACTGCATCCATCGATACTGCAAAATAGAAATGTTTCTAGTATTATAACAGTGTGTGTCATTCATGAAAGAAAATCTCTCATAATTTGACTTCACAAAAATCCAAAACAGGAACAAATAAGCTGATGGCAGAGGAAGGATTTTATAAATGTTTCCTGCAAGCGTCATTGTGAAGAGGCCTGTCATGTGGCTAATTAATTATTTTCATTTGCATTAGAAACCCCTTAAATGATTCAGAAGAACTTCCCCAAAATAACAGTTCATATGTAATCAGGGAATGTACACATGCAAAATAAACTTGTTTTAGTTTGTTTGGATCTACAATTTAGGAGAGAGTTAAAATAGCTTAAAAAGCTTTACTAAGCTTTAGGAGCAATTTATTAATTTGCTGACGCCAAGTTAAGCTAGAATCCACTTCCACAACCAATAAATCTCGTAGATGGGGCAGTGTTGAAATTTGGTAACAGAAAGATGCATTATTTAAAGTACAGTTAATCCGGTTGATGTGGAAGTTTATAAAATAAGTTATAAAATATGACTTGTTGGGATTTAAATGAAGGTCATTTGCACTGAACCAGTTATTTAACAAAGTTAATTGTTCCGAAACTTGTTTTGAAAAGATGTTTTTGTTTTTTTGTGAAACAATGAAAGAGGTGTCGTCAGCATTGAGAACCATCTCCCCACTAGAAGTGACCTCAGGGAGATCATTTGCTTAAATGATTGGTTAAATTAAATTAAATCAATTGGTCGGTAGCGTAGTTGGTTCAATCCCAGCTTCTTGTGCTAAAGGTTCTCAGTTCGATCCCAATCAGAGTCGTAACACATTTTGAGAAGGATCAGCTGATAACCACCGGCTGTTCATTTGTCATTGGGCTATTAATTAATGACACTTTCTAAGGAGTAGTCGGCCTTAGTTTGTAACAATGACTACATTCGCTCATCTACACTCATCACACTCATTCGAAATCCATATTCGCCCATATCTTGACGATCGGCGTCTTATGAATAAATAAATAAAAAAATAAATAAAAATAAATTAGGAAGATAATAGCTTCAAATCTCGTTTATATGGTTTTGAAGATAACTATAAGAATAATGGTAGGAAGGCATGCTATAGAGGTTGTTATATGTTAAAGAAGTGTGCCAAACTTTAACTCAGTCCAATTTGGATTTGCCTCAGTCAAATTTGAAACGGCTGACGCTTTTATATAACAATCTATTGGTGTCTGTGTGTGTGTTACTCAATTACGCAAAAACTACTTGACCCATTCATCTGAAATTTTGCGTGGACATTCATAGGGTCTCTGGTTAACACACAGGCCTATCTCTATTTGTAAATTCCATCAGGAAACCACCCCAGGGGTTCTAAGATGTATCAATGCAACCCCTATGGCAATACAAATTTGACAAATTATTTGTTTATAATAGTTTCATTAATTAGCTGTTGAAACAAATAAATAACTTACACAGTTCTGAAGTAAGTACCGGACACAACTTAGGTAATTAGAAACGACGGTAGGTACTGCGCAGTAGACTGTGACGTCACTTGGGCGAAATCACCTGGTTTGATTACTCGATAAAATACTGGTAACTAAATCTACTGATCGTATGGAAGCATTCAGCTGAATAGTAGGAAATGTATTCAGCTAGAACTATAAACTACGGGATTTAGTACAGTATTGTGTTTGTTGTGGCCATATCACCCATGTGACGTGATAGAAGATGCGCGTTATACCTACTGCCTTCTTTCCTACCACTTTACCGTTATACAGATGCCAGTAGGTACATATTTATTACTGAATGCAATAAGCACAATATAAATCAACGTAAACCCATTACGAAGGATGGGAACTGTGCTTGTTATTTTATAAATATGAATTAACCATTTTTAGTTATGCTATACCCTTCGTCAGACTAAGTAATATTTGTGAGCTAATGGTTAAAGGTGGTTAAATACTTCTGAAATAAATGTAATTTGAGGAGACATAAATATTAATGTTTCGCAAACTATTTATATTGTAAATAAATGAAAATATATTATTACTATGCAGGATCTATAATTCCTCGTAAAAACCCAATGAGAGACATGGACAGGTGTCAGACTTGTTTTAATTACATTTTAATCAAAAGTTTTAATAAAAAATTAGTTGATGTTTAAAAGCTTTCTTGATCAATTTTTATACTCGATGAAGCTTGAGTGACCACATTCAATTTTGCTGGACACATTTCCATAATCCCAGACCTTAAATTATTTCACAAAAAGTACATTTTAAAGGAAATTTTTAATCATAAGAGTCACAATTTGCGTCCACCTCTTTTAGTTTCTTCATAACAGTATCCCATGCTTTTTTTTAAATTTATGTTTTTAAATATTTGTTACACGATCAATAAACTTATCAACTGCAAATGTGCTAGTAAATATTTGTGGAGTAAAAAGAAAAAAAAACAACAACAAGTGTATATTCGTACGGTTTGTAAAATCTGGAATAATGTTGTCAATGTGTAAAGAATGAAAACCAGGTATTAAAAGAGATAAGAAATATACGTTTGATGGATGGTTTATTAAGTTAAATTTATTAAAATTAACCATAATATGAACGACGTAATTATTATAAAGAGTTTTTGTTTTATTTTTTAGGTAAAGCTAAGCATTGCTTGGAATACGTTGAATATAAATCTAGGCTGATTGCGATCAGTCATGCTCCAAAATATATTAAAACTTTCCCCAAAGAATTAACATAAATAATAACTGAGTATGATATTTTGTATTTTTCTAATATAAAACCGCATTTGAATGTTAATTTTTACTCGTACATGACTGAATGTTTCTTAATCTGGATTCCATGCAAATAAAACTTGTCAAGACATGAACGCAGTTCTGTATCAGCAAAGAAAATATTTGACACAATCTAAGTAGTTAGCAATGTTTTTATGACGAAAGTTGTTGTTGTTGAGGTTTTTCTGGCGAATAGGTTGCCGAGCGGTCTAAAGCGTCAGAACTTTGAAGAGATAGGCAGAGACTGGAAGATTTATCACTGATATTCATATTCTACTGTACTGGTTCGCCCCCTTACTCTGTCTATGAGGAATGGGAAGAGTTAGGTTTTAAAGGAGGATCGGCCGCTCCTTTTAAATAAAAAAAGGAATATTTCCAAACTTCCAGACTGAAATCATTTAATTTTGAGTGAGCAGAGATCATCAATGATATACGTGTATCGGTGGGTGGATGTGTCATCAACAACGTTAGTGTATGGGTGGGTGAGTGGGTACGTGTGTGAGTGGGCCAGTAGGTCATCAATGACGTGTGTAAGGGTAGATGGGCTGGTAATCAACGACGTACGTGTGTGGGTGGATGAGTTGGTAATCAATGACATGTGTAATAGGGTGGATGTGCTGGTAATCAATGACGTACGTGTGTGGGTGGATGAGTTGGTCATCAATGACGTGTGTGTGAGGGTGGATGTGCTGGTAATCAACGACGTACGTGTGTGGGTGGATGAGGTATTCTGATTTACCAAAAGTAGTTGTTTATGGAGGATAAAATAAGTAGGCTTGCCATAAATTAATGTAGTATTCAAAGCAATAGATCTACTTCCAATTATAGAAAGCTATTTTAATCCATAAAATCTACTGTAAATTACGAATAAAAAAATAATAAATCACTCAATTGAACGTTTAAATGAGTTTTTCTTTTAATGACCACCTTTAACAAACTCATAAATTAATAAAATGAATATTAACAAACACACCACTGACAATATTGATATAAATATCACTGGTATTGTGAATATTTCAGTTCTCCAAAAAAAAGCAAAGTAACAACTTTTTCATTAGTTGTCAAATGTTATATACTAGTTGCAACTAAACACATTATGCAACTAAACTAAAAAATGTTCAATGTTTAAATGTACGTTTTCTAAACATAATTTTTACGATTTTTATACTTTATTTGATACGTACAATAGATATAAAATTAACCTCTCATATGCGTAAAAAAATACAATGTCCAACTCCAAGATGGAGCTTGAGATTAGTTTTGTTTTTGTGTGTGAGTGTGTCGGCACCACCTGCGATACGCCGCCCCCGTTTGTCTCAGCTATGCTTATGTTGGGACATTTCGGATTACGTGACACCATCCCCACACAGATGTGCCATATGAATCTCTTGTTTACTGTTATACAAGCCCATTGTTTTTGTATACTGACACAATTTGTAATTCGCTTAATTTAATGGATAAAAAGTGTGTATTATTAGCTACATTGGATTCATCTATTTGTTTCTAGCCCTCGATGAACCTCATTTTTCGGGAACCTGCTAAAACCTCTATGCTAAATTATTGACGACGTAAAAAAAGACCGACCATTTTTTATGCATAAATTTTTAGTTTTTTTATGTAAAATAAAAAGTAAGATCTTGTTCTCTTTGTTATAAATAATAACTGTAGATAAAATATTCAAATGTATTTTTATTGAACAAAATAAAATACTTTCTTTTTATTTTTGTTCAATTTACATTGAAATAGATGTTTACACACTTTTTATTTTGTTGGTTTTTTTGTTCAAGTTCATAAGTCATATGTAATTTTTATTTTTTTCATTTTTACGAATTATTCCATATTGAATAGTTCTTTTTGATTCTTAATTAGTCACTATATTATTGTTTAGAGTAAAAGTTGTCGTTTTGTTGGTGTTTTGTTTCGGTTCAATTATTTATTTTTATTATTGTCTTTTATTTTGACTTGGCACTACTTGTGCAATAGTTATTTTTTATTATTAGTTTGTTACTGTTTTATTCTTTTAAGACTAAATATTCATTAATAGGTCTACACTACACATGTCTGATTAAGTCTTTTTACTTTTGTTTTGTTATTCCCATATTTTAATTATTTTGAGTTTTTTATCAGCTACACGTCATAGGATCACAATATTTGACCCATTACGTACTATCTCCAGATCCTCTCCCGGGAATTATCTACAAAAGTCTTAAAAAGCTTTCAAATTCTTCTTTATCTAGAAGTAATTTTAATGGAGAGCATTTTTTATGACAATTCCTCAATTTAAAGTACACAATAAGAATTGATTCATTTATAATATAAGAAAAACCGTATGAATAACAACACCAAGTAACACAATTTGTATTTATCTGATCAAATGTCCCATTACTAAAAGTATTACTTACCCCAATCACCGTAACAGCATTGTCAATCCGCCTCCACTTGACAAATCCTAGCTATTTGCAACCCAAATGAAGGACAAAGAACATTGACCACTCTAAGCATTATCCGTACACGTACTGTATTAAAAATCACATAACCTCTCTTAATGCAATGGAAATTTGTTTTAAGAATTATATTATTAAAAAAATAAACTAGGAATATAATTTCCATTACTAGTATCTTTTCCGTTAATTTTGCATCTTCTCCGTTAATTCACTACCACTACTTTTTATTTGTTTCCGTTAATTTTACTACCACTTGATAAACATTATTTTGCTCTAAAAACTATTCCCTAATCATTTTTACGTCCTCTGTGGTATTCCTTATCCGCTAAGAATCCAATATCGCTGGCCTTATCTATCGCTTTCCAAGAACTTACACACGGAAAGCGCTTTCGGTGGTAAGTCAATCGTTGGATTTATCATTACCAGTTTGTGATCAACTTTAGTAGCCACCGAACCTAACCTATCCTAACCTGACATAACCTAACCGTTATTGCGATAAAAAAGTAGTGGCGTAACGGAAAAGGTCCCATTACTGTATTAACTGTACAAAGGGAGAAAAACCTGCATTTTCCTCTTTGGAAAAACTGTTAAAGGCATTGTTGAACATTTCAAAACGTCACCAAAGACACATGTTTGTAAGTCTTATAATTAATGTCAAATAATTAAACATCTTCCTTGGTTTAATTAATTGTCATAACATAAATTAACCACTGCATTGGTTAGTTTGTGTTAGGTTTATTTAGATTATGTTAAGTTTGCCTATGTTATGTTAGGTTTTTATGTTTGGTTAAGTAATGTTATGTTTAGTTAGGTTATGTTATGTTTAGTTAGATTATGTTAGGTTTAGTTATGTTAGGTTAACCTAAGCAATTGTTATGGTAGTGAATTAACGGAAAAGATCCCAAAAATTTTTTCAAGAATTTCTGCTGTTCACAGATTCCAGGAACTCTCCATTATTTATGTTCGTTAAGAGAATATAACTAATGACACTTTGGAGTCAATTAAGATAGTCCTATGCCAAAATTGGCCATGATTTTCAACGCCTTTTAATTATTTTGCTTATCGTCATTCCGAGGTAGTTTAGGCGCTACTAGTAGAAGCAAAATCGTAAATCATACTATTATTTATATTAGCCAAGTCACATGCATAATCATTTAACTTACCTAATTATTCTCTATAATACTGCATTAGTTAGTCATGTAATCCGTATGAACTGTGGAAGATAATCTTAGTGAACTCTATCTTTAAGGATTTTAACTGTCTCGAACTTTAAACGATGTTTTAGCTTCATTTGTGTGAGCTACGGTCTCTGTTGCCTCCATATATCTCAGTCTGTCACTTACACATTGCTACTCCTTTGTAGTGAAGAATAGCACGGGCATAATCTAGTACTCTTCTTATATTGAGAGTATTAGCTTTGATCCGACTATTATGAGTCAATGATCAATGGTAAGAAGGAAATTTGTGATAACTCTTCCATGAATTAGTCTAAAAGTCTATAGCTACAGTATAGTTAAAAATAAAATTCTTGCCTCGTGCTGATATCCACACAAATAGACAAAGCCTTCGTATGTCTTTTACGCCCACCCACCCATCAAACGTCTTGATAGGGACTAAGTATAGAAGGTAACTGTCTCATGATTTTCAAGAAGATGATAGATATTCTAACTACTAATCGAGATCCTGTTATGCCGTACTTGTAAACGAATATGCTTTTCCAGAATAGGGGCATTTAGCCATTCTAGAAAACATAGCTAAAGAGATGTTGATTAACTAAAAAGTTACTATAGTTTATTGTTAAAAAATTAATTATAATATTTACTGTGACAAAAGGGAGAAGAAGGATCATCGAATTTTCGATGCCTTGCTAATAATAGCATACATTAGAAGAGAAATTAATAAGACCACAGGTGGATAGTAACAAAAAAGTAAAAGATGGGCCAGAAGATGGTATTAAGGGAAACTGTTTGGCAAATAAGAAAAAAGGGTTTCTTTTAGTATTTGACATGGGATATTTGCAAGCCAATCCTATAGCGCTACGCTGTAGTACAGGGTGTAACTGAAATACTTGGAGAGACTTCAGGAGGTTGTTCCTGGGTTAAAACAAACCAAAAAGTCCTCATAAACATATGTCCTAGTATGCACCATTTTCTTTCTGTCTGTTTATCTGTGTTTTTTACATAATAATTTTTTTCTCAGGAACCATAAAACGTAGAGAGTTGAAATTGGGCACATACGATGTACTGAAAATTTCAAAATGGCGGTTAGTTAAAAATGTTGACGTAAAACTACATAAAAACTACATCCTGTATAAAAAAACACAAAATAAATAAATTGTAGGAAATATGTTATAAATCTAACGATACCTTATTTATTGAAAACAAACAAGAAAAGCATAATTTGTAGTATTTCCTTCAAAGGTATACTAGTATTTGTATTGAAATACAATACAATTTCCTTGAATTTGTAGAATTTCCTTGTAGTATTTCCTTTGAAGGAAATACTACAAGGAAAAACAAAACCTCAAGTGAAACTAGATTAAAGAAAATACCACAAATTATTCATTTCTTGTTTGTTTTCACTTAATTAGGTATCGTTAGTTTTACAATTAAATTTACTACAATTAATTTGTTAATTTTGTGTTTTTTTTATACAGAGTGTAGTTTTTATGGAATTTTACGTTCTAGATTTTAACTAGCCGCCATTTTGAAATTTTCCAACGAAACTTTTGTAATTTTTTTCTCTAATAGAACAATACTAGTATGGTATATACACCAAATTTCAACACTATATCTTTCATGATTACTGAGAAAAAAAATATAATGTAAAAAACATAGACGGACAGACAGACAAAATGGTGCATAGTAGGACATATGTTTACAAATACTTTTTTTTTTCAACCCAGGAACAACCTGAAGTTTGTCCAAGTATTTCAGTTACACCCTGTATATATGGTACTGGGAAAACCATGGCAAGATGTTATAGCAGTGGTAATTTACCCTGTTTGGAGGAAAGAACATTGATTCCAAACCATCGTGTGAACAACTGCCATGCCAAAGCTGTACAACAGAGAGAATCCAATGTAGTTAGACCGAGAAACGAAATAAAATGCTAAAGAAGTACCTCTACGTACATTTTCTATCCCTCTACAATAGCATATTTTATGAAAATTATATAGTTTTCAGTAAATGAGCCTAAGACAAATTCCGTACAAATGAATGATAGAGTTTTTATGACATAAAATAATTACAGATTACTAATAAACCTCACTTATTCTTGAGTTTCATAGAAGCTTAACTATGAAACTATGCCAGTGGCCTTGACCAGAGGGTTCCGACGTTATCGTTAAGATAACGGCGTCAAGCAACATCCAGCGTGGCCGTCCCTTGGATGGGTGACTGTCTGAGCGATCCCAACTTTGCACCCAGCACGCCTGCCCGGCCACTGGCGTTGGTTCGGAGGTTAAGTGTTAGAGAGGGCTTCTTAGCCCAAACTTCGCCTGGTAAAATAAGACGACCTTTAACTTTTCTTTTCTTTTAAATTACTTTAGAATGTTTAGTTTTTTAAGATAAAAGTGAGGCTAAATATTGGTAAATTCACATTACAATTGTTATTTTCCCGTAATTATTTGTTGTCTTTCAACGTGAGTGGTATTTTATACTGAGTATTCTTATCTTGTTATGGGACAATGGTCTAAACCTAACAAGCTATATTTAGTACGATATCCTGAGATTCGGACCAGTGATATCTCCTGATAGTATTGAAGTCAGGATAGTAGGCGACCTGGAGGCCCGATTTTCCACAAAACCAAAAGAATTCCGTTTATATAATACAAATAGATAGTATTATTGTAAATTACATGCCATGGTAAAGTCTATGAAATGTTATAGGTCAAGTTGGTAATGTAATTACAAACCGGAATGCCAACCGCCTGGAGTTCGAGAGGCTCCTGGACGGAGCTAAGACCTACATGCGCCACCACAAGGTTCCTGGCGGAATGAAGCGGCGAGTCCTGCGTTGGTACGACTACTCCTGGTCCAGGTCAGTTCAAAGTCCCTTACAATTTTGTCTCGTCATTTACTGCTTCACTTAAATACGATCAGTTGTCATATGCTGATGAGTGAAAGATAATACATTAATGAACGAACGGTAGTTAATTAATTTATTGTTGATTAATGAATTTTACGACTTGTTACTTATATTTAAACACAACCATGACAGTCAGGCTTACAAACTGTTTATTGTCAGGCTGGCAAACTGTTTATTGTCTGGCTGACAAACTGTTTAATTTCTGTCAGATGAATTGCGCTACGCATCTAAATCTGAATTGATGTAAACCTGCTTAGCAAGACGATTCCAATACACGTGCAGTGGTATTGAACCATTTGGCCAACCATACATGAGCATTGGTATTGAACCACCCACCCACCCATACACAAGCAGTTGGTGGGCGGGTGGGTCAGTACCACCATGCTTGTATGGGTGGCCGGGTGGATCAGTATCACTGTTCATGTATAGGTTTGCCGATGGGTCAGTAACACCATGATTGTATGGGTGGCCGGGTGAACCAGTACCACTGTTCATGTATAGGTGGGTGGGTGGGTCAGTAACACCATGCTTGTATGGGTGGCTGGTTGGGTCAGTACCACTGTGCTTGTATGGGCGTACTACTACTTCAAATTACTTGAGTAAAAACCAAGCTTAATTTTTTACTCTTAAACGTAAAATTATCAAAATAAATAACAACGATTTTAACCTTTGAAAATAAGAGCTAAATGTAATGTATTTATAATGTTTAATTTAATATAATAATTTTCATATTTGAAATTCTCGTGAAGGTTGATAGACTTTGAGTGGTTTATGCTTCATAAATGTGTCAGTCACTGTGATCTGTGTAATATGTTTTGATATTTGCTGGTACACAGTATCTTGTACATATGTATTAGCTGGTACACAGTATCTTGTACATATGTATTAGCTGGTACACAGTATCTTGTACATATGTATTAAAATTGTACGTATGTTATAGTGCTGAGAGATTCACAAGATGAAGTGGTGTTTTTATCAGGTGAATCAAAAAACTGGTTTTATTAAATGTTAAAACAAACTATCAGTTGATCCATAAATGGTTAGTAATGGTAACTTAGTTAAATATATTTAAATGCTTTCAGAGGAAGAATTCAGGGTGGGGGAGACATCAATACTGCCCTTGGACTGCTTCCAGACAAACTTAAAACTGAACTGGCCCTTCATGTCAATCTTAGTGTGTTAAAGAAGGTAATTTTATAGTTTTAACCCAAAGATTATTGAACCTTGTTAAATTCCATGGTCTGTAATTATTCATTCCAGTCCCCTTTTTCCTTTTTTCAGTATCCAGATAAAATCCTTCCGATTGCATTGATTATATTTCCTGTACAGCCTCACATATTTTCCCTTTTTCCCTAACTGAGATTAGTTTCCATTCGTATAACTAGAGTTATCTCTTACTTTCCTCTACATCCTGAAGTCTGCCCTTTATTGTCGGTTCCAGTTCAAGCTCATACAAGGTGAGGAACGTCATGAATCGAGACAACGGCGAGAGCTATCTTTCATATTTCTCAACACTAGACTGCCGCAGTGGAGCGGTTACCTTCTTTGGCAGGAGTTTGAATTCTGAACCTCCTTCCCAATTCCTTTAAAAATGAGCAAAACCAAACAGCCTTAAGGCCCTTTTAAATGGTACTTTGGAATGAAATGCATAAAAACACGTGCATTTTATTCGGTAGACAAGTTGAGGCACGAAAATTGCTCTTGGAGACTTTTGTGAGTGATTTTAGTATTTTAGGTATATTTTGTATGAAAATACTAATATATATTGAAAGGCTAAATGGGAATAACAAGTAAAGTCCTACATTAAACACTTAAGAATGTGTAATGAGGAATTGAACACTTTTAAAAATGAAAATCTGATTATACACAGTGATATATTCATGTTATACAATACAATTTGTATATGCATATGTGAATAGTTATAAGGGTGTCGGCACTGGTGGCGCAGTGCTGTAACTCAGCTACTTGGGGACAAAGTGTTTGGGAGATTGTAGGCGATAGGTTCCATGCTCGGTACTCTTAATACCAACACGGCGTCCGCTCAGTGGTTGTCATCAATATAGACACTACTAGAGAAGTCTGAGAGTCCGTGTTGAATGGTAGTCAATGTTCGGGTGTTGTGTGGAGAAGAGAACCAAGTGTCAAACTTGTCAGTTAGCTGAAAATCAGACCAACACTACGTGGTTCGGATTCCACGTAAAGCTGTAGGTCCCATAGTTGCCCTGGCTATTGGGCTATTAATAAATAGTCCTTTCTGAGCTAAGTCGAACTCAGATAGTAACAATGACTACACTCGTTCATCTACACTCATCACACTCATTCATGCCTCATATTCGCCCATATCTCTACGATCGGCGTCTTAGAGATGAATAATGAATGAATAAACTCTCTACACAAACCTAAGAATATTGTTTCTTGGGTGAAATGTAGCAGAAAATGCAACCAACGATCTATCTCATTCCATTTACACTCTGTCTGAGTGTTTTTACTATTTGAATATCTGAACCAGAATTACAAAAAAACTAATGGTTTTACAAAAAACTACTATCTTAGGTAATAATCAGTGCTCTTAATTGAGATTAAAATTTTACTTATTTTTGAAAATCAAATAATAAGTTAAGAATTTACATTATTTTTGTGTTAATCACTGTGCAGTTTAGAATGGATTCAGAGTACAACAATGGAAGACACAAATATGGGCTTTATTATAGCTTAGTAACATTATAATGTACTACTTCTTCAATTAATTATTTAAAAGAAAATTACATTATGTAAGGTAATAAACAATGAGTATTTATTAATGAATTATTTTTATTATAATTGGGTTGCATTTCTTTAACATAATAAATGGTGTGTTAAGTTACAAGTGTTATATGACACATAAAATGTGTTGTGTAATACATACGAAAACTATTGTAAATTCCTTATTTATTATTTGCGTTAATAAAACAAGGTATCCTTTTAATCTCTATTAGGTGCACTACCAATTACATTTCCTGATATTTTTTCGTAAAACGATTATTTTTTTGTAATTCTGATTTAAACATTTTTAATAGTAAAAAACACATACAGACAGATAGGCAGTAAACAGAATCCATTGGTTGCATAACGTTTTTTGCTTCATTTCACGCAAGGAACAATATCGTAAATTTTGCGTTGGGACTTTTGTTACCTTTATAAATCTAATTAACAATTTAAGAACGATCAAGACCTATTTTATGGATTTTAATACAATGTAAGTACTGTAAATAATGTATAATGGAAAGTAGTAGGTGGCAAGTTGTCTATGTACGTTAAAGGTGACAGCTACAGTGAACTTAGCTACTTGTAGTAAGTAGTAGGTAGCAAGATGTCTATATACGTTAATGGTGACAACCACAGTTTACTTAGCTACTTGTAGTAAGTAGTAGGTGGCAAGATGTCTATATACGTTAATGGTGACAGCACCAGTGGACTTAGCTACTTGTACTAAGTAGTAGGTGGCAAGATGTCTATATACGTTAATGGTGACAGCCACAGTTTACTTAGCTACTTGTACTAAGTAGTAGGTGGCAAGATGTCTATATACGTTAATGGTGACAGCCACAGTTTACTTAGCTACTTGTAGTAAGTAGTAGGTGGCAAGATGTCTATATACGTTAATGGTGACAGCCACAGTTTACTTAGCTACTTGTAGTAAGTAGTAGGTGGCAAGATGTCTATATACGTTAATGGTGACAGCCACAGTTTACTTAGCTACTTGTAGTAAGTAGTAGGTGGCAAGATGTCTATATACGTTAATGGTGTCAGCCACAGTTTACTTAGCTACTTGTAGTAAGTAGTAGGTGGCAAGATGTCTATATACGTTAATGGTGACAGCCACAGTTTACTTAGCTACTTGTAGTAAGTAGTAGGTGGCAAGATGTCTATATACGTTAATGATGGCAGCCACAGTTTACTTAGCTACTTGTTGTAAGTAGTAGGTGGCAAGATGTCTATATACGTTAATGGTGACAGCCACAGTTTACTTAGCTACTTGTAGTAAGTAGTAGGTGGCAAGTTGTCTATATACGTTAATGGTGACAGCCACAGTTTACTTAGCTACTTGTAGTAAGTAGTAGGTGGCAAGTTGTCTATATACGTTAATGGTGACAGCCACAGTGGACTTAGCTACTTGTAGTAAGTAGTAGGTGGCAAGATGTTATATACGTTAATGGTGACAGCCACAGTTTACTTAGCTACTTGTAGTAAGTAGTAGGTGGCAAGATGTCTATATACGTTAATGGTGACAGCCACAGTTTACTTAGCTACTTGTTGTAAGTAGTAGGTGGCAAGATGTCTATATACGTTAATGGTGACAGCCACAGTGGACTTAGCTACTTGTAGTAAGTAGTAGGGTGGCAAGATGTCTATGTACGTTAATGGTGACAGCCACAGTTTACTTAGCTACTTGTAGTAAGTAGTAGGTGGCAAGATGTCTATATACGTTAATGGTGACAGCCACAGTTTACTTAGCTACTTGTAGTAAGTAGTAGGTGGCAAGATGTCTATATACGTTGATGGTGACAGCCACAGTGGACTTAGCTACTTGTAGTAAGTAGTAGGTGGCAAGATGTCTATATACGTTAATGGTGACAGCCACAGTTTACTTAGCTACTTGTAGTAAGTAGTAGGTGGCAAGATGTCTATATACGTTAATGGTGACAGCCACAGTTTACTTAGCTACTTGTAGTAAGTAGTAGGTGGCAAGATGGCTATATACGTTAATGGTGACAGCCACAGTTTACTTAGCTACTTGTAGTAAGTAGTAGGTGGCAAGATGTCTATATACGTTAATGGTGACAGCCACAGTTTACTTAGCTACTTGTAGTAAGTAGTAGGTGGCAAGATGTCTATATACGTTAATGGTGACAGCCACAGTGGACTTAGCTACTTGTAGTAAGTAGTAGGTGGCAAGATGTCTATATACGTTAATGGTGACAGCCACAGTTTACTTAGCTACTTGTAGTAAGTAGTAGGTGGCAAGATGTCTATATACGTTAATGGTGACAGCCACAGTTTACTTAGCTACTTGTAGTAAGTAGTAGGTGGCAAGATGTCTATATACGTTAATGGTGACAGCCACAGTTTACTTAGCTACTTGTAGTAAGTAGTAGGTGGCAAGATGTCTATATACGTTAATGGTGACAGCCACAGTTTACTTAGCTACTTGTAGTAAGTAGTAGGTGGCAAGATGTCTATATACGTTAATGGTGACAGCCACAGTTTACTTAGCTACTTGTAGTAAGTAGTAGGTGGCAAGATGTCTATATACGTTAATGGTGACAGCCACAGTTTACTTAGCTACTTGTAGTAAGTAGTAGGTGGCAAGATGTCTATATACGTTAATGGTGACAGCCACAGTTTACTTAGCTACTTGTAGTAAGTAGTAGGTGGCAAGATGTCTATATACGTTAATGGTGACAGCCACAGTTTACTTAGCTACTTGTAGTAAGTAGTAGGTGGCAAGATGTCTATATACGTTAATGGTGACAGCCACAGTTTACTTAGCTACTTGTAGTAAGTAGTAGGTGGCAAGATGTCTATATACGTTAATGGTGACAGCCACAGTTTACTTAGCTACTTGTAGTAAGTAGTAGGTGGCAAGATGTCTATATACGTTAATGGTGACAGCCACAGTTTACTTAGCTACTTGTAGTAAGTAGTAGGTGGCAAGATGTCTATATACGTTAATGGTGACAGCCACAGTTTACTTAGCTACTTGTAGTAAGTAGTAGGTGGCAAGATGTCTATATACGTTAATGGTGACAGCCACAGTTTACTTAGCTACTTGTAGTAAGTAGTAGGTGGCAAGATGTCTATATACGTTAATGGTGACAGCCACAGTTTACTTAGCTACTTGTAGTAAGTAGTAGGTGGCAAGATGTCTATATACGTTAATGGTGACAGCCACAGTTTACTTAGCTACTTGTAGTAAGTAGTAGGTGGCAAGATGTCTATATACGTTAATGGTGACAGCCACAGTTTACTTAGCTACTTGTAGTAAGTAGTAGGTGGCAAGATGTCTATATACGTTAATGGTGACAGCCACAGTTTACTTAGCTACTTGTAGTAAGTAGTAGGTGGCAAGATGTCTATATACGTTAATGGTGACAGCCACAGTTTACTTAGCTACTTGTAGTAAGTAGTAGGTGGCAAGATGTCTATATACGTTAATGGTGACAGCCACAGTTTACTTAGCTACTTGTAGTAAGTAGTAGGTGGCAAGATGTCTATATACGTTAATGGTGACAGCCACAGTTTACTTAGCTACTTGTAGTAAGTAGTAGGTGGCAAGATGTCTATATACGTTAATGGTGACAGCCACAGTTTACTTAGCTACTTGTAGTAAGTAGTAGGTGGCAAGATGTCTATATACGTTAATGGTGACAGCCACAGTTTACTTAGCTACTTGTAGTAAGTAGTAGGTGGCAAGATGTCTATATACGTTAATGGTGACAGCCACAGTTTACTTAGCTACTTGTAGTAAGTAGTAGGTGGCAAGATGTCTATATACGTTAATGGTGACAGCCACAGTTTACTTAGCTACTTGTAGTAAGTAGTAGGTGGCAAGATGTCTATATACGTTAATGGTGACAGCCACAGTTTACTTAGCTACTTGTAGTAAGTAGTAGGTGGCAAGATGTCTATATACGTTAATGGTGACAGCCACAGTTTACTTAGCTACTTGTAGTAAGTAGTAGGTGGCAAGATGTCTATATACGTTAATGGTGACAGCCACAGTTTACTTAGCTACTTGTAGTAAGTAGTAGGTGGCAAGATGTCTATATACGTTAATGGTGACAGCCACAGTTTACTTAGCTACTTGTAGTAAGTAGTAGGTGGCAAGATGTCTATATACGTTAATGGTGACAGCCACAGTTTACTTAGCTACTTGTAGTAAGTAGTAGGTGGCAAGATGTCTATATACGTTAATGGTGACAGCCACAGTTTACTTAGCTACTTGTAGTAAGTAGTAGGTGGCAAGATGTCTATATACGTTAATGGTGACAGCCACAGTTTACTTAGCTACTTGTAGTAAGTAGTAGGTGGCAAGATGTCTATATACGTTAATGGTGACAGCCACAGTTTACTTAGCTACTTGTAGTAAGTAGTAGGTGGCAAGATGTCTATATACGTTAATGGTGACAGCCACAGTTTACTTAGCTACTTGTAGTAAGTAGTAGGTGGCAAGATGTCTATATACGTTAATGGTGACAGCCACAGTTTACTTAGCTACTTGTAGTAAGTAGTAGGTGGCAAGATGTCTATATACGTTAATGGTGACAGCCACAGTGGACTTAGCTACTTGTAGTAAGTAGTAGGTGGCAAGATGTCTATATACGTTAATGGTGACAGCCACAGTTTACTTAGCTACTTGTAGTAAGTAGTAGGTGGCAAGATGTCTATATACGTTAATGGTGACAGCCACAGTGGACTTAGCTACTTGTTGTAAGTAGTAGGTGGCAAGATGTCTATATACGTTAATGGTGACAGCCACAGTTTACTTAGCTACTTGTAGTAAGTAGTAGGTGGCAAGATGTCTATATACGTTAATGGTGACAGCCACAGTTTACTTAGCTACTTGTAGTAAGTAGTAGGTGGCAAGATGTCTATATACGTTAATGGTGACAGCCACAGTTTACTTAGCTACTTGTAGTAAGTAGTAGGTGGCAAGATGTCTATATACGTTAATGGTGACAGCCACAGTTTACTTAGCTACTTGTAGTAAGTAGTAGGTGGCAAGATGTCTATATACGTTAATGGTGACAGCCACAGTTTACTTAGCTACTTGTAGTAAGTAGTAGGTGGCAAGATGTCTATATACGTTAATGGTGACAGCCACAGTTTACTTAGCTACTTGTAGTAAGTAGTAGGTGGCAAGATGTCTATATACGTTAATGGTGACAGCCACAGTTTACTTAGCTACTTGTAGTAAGTAGTAGGTGGCAAGATGTCTATATACGTTAATGGTGACAGCCACAGTTTACTTAGCTACTTGTAGTAAGTAGTAGGTGGCAAGATGTCTATATACGTTAATGGTGACAGCCACAGTTTACTTAGCTACTTGTAGTAAGTAGTAGGTGGCAAGATGTCTATATACGTTAATGGTGACAGCCACAGTTTACTTAGCTACTTGTAGTAAGTAGTAGGTGGCAAGATGTCTATATACGTTAATGGTGACAGCCACAGTTTACTTAGCTACTTGTAGTAAGTAGTAGGTGGCAAGATGTCTATATACGTTAATGGTGACAGCCACAGTTTACTTAGCTACTTGTAGTAAGTAGTAGGTGGCAAGATGTCTATATACGTTAATGGTGACAGCCACAGTTTACTTAGCTACTTGTAGTAAGTAGTAGGTGGCAAGATGTCTATATACGTTAATGGTGACAGCCACAGTTTACTTAGCTACTTGTAGTAAGTAGTAGGTGGCAAGATGTCTATATACGTTAATGGTGACAGCCACAGTTTACTTAGCTACTTGTAGTAAGTAGTAGGTGGCAAGATGTCTATATACGTTAATGGTGACAGCCACAGTTTACTTAGCTACTTGTAGTAAGTAGTAGGTGGCAAGATGTCTATATACGTTAATGGTGACAGCCACAGTTTACTTAGCTACTTGTAGTAAGTAGTAGGTGGCAAGATGTCTATATACGTTAATGGTGACAGCCACAGTTTACTTAGCTACTTGTAGTAAGTAGTAGGTGGCAAGATGTCTATATACGTTAATGGTGACAGCCACAGTTTACTTAGCTACTTGTAGTAAGTAGTAGGTGGCAAGATGTCTATATACGTTAATGGTGACAGCCACAGTTTACTTAGCTACTTGTAGTAAGTAGTAGGTGGCAAGATGTCTATATACGTTAATGGTGACAGCCACAGTTTACTTAGCTACTTGTAGTAAGTAGTAGGTGGCAAGATGTCTATATACGTTAATGGTGACAGCCACAGTTTACTTAGCTACTTGTAGTAAGTAGTAGGTGGCAAGATGTCTATATACGTTAATGGTGACAGCCACAGTTTACTTAGCTACTTGTAGTAAGTAGTAGGTGGCAAGATGTCTATATACGTTAATGGTGACAGCCACAGTTTACTTAGCTACTTGTAGTAAGTAGTAGGTGGCAAGATGTCTATATACGTTAATGGTGACAGCCACAGTTTACTTAGCTACTTGTAGTAAGTAGTAGGTGGCAAGATGTCTATATACGTTAATGGTGACAGCCACAGTTTACTTAGCTACTTGTAGTAAGTAGTAGGTGGCAAGATGTCTATATACGTTAATGGTGACAGCCACAGTTTACTTAGCTACTTGTAGTAAGTAGTAGGTGGCAAGATGTCTATATACGTTAATGGTGACAGCCACAGTTTACTTAGCTACTTGTAGTAAGTAGTAGGTGGCAAGATGTCTATATACGTTAATGGTGACAGCCACAGTTTACTTAGCTACTTGTAGTAAGTAGTAGGTGGCAAGATGTCTATATACGTTAATGGTGACAGCCACAGTTTACTTAGCTACTTGTAGTAAGTAGTAGGTGGCAAGATGTCTATATACGTTAATGGTGACAGCCACAGTTTACTTAGCTACTTGTAGTAAGTAGTAGGTGGCAAGATGTCTATATACGTTAATGGTGACAGCCACAGTTTACTTAGCTACTTGTAGTAAGTAGTAGGTGGCAAGATGTCTATATACGTTAATGGTGACAGCCACAGTTTACTTAGCTACTTGTAGTAAGTAGTAGGTGGCAAGATGTCTATATACGTTAATGGTGACAGCCACAGTTTACTTAGCTACTTGTAGTAAGTAGTAGGTGGCAAGATGTCTATATACGTTAATGGTGACAGCCACAGTTTACTTAGCTACTTGTAGTAAGTAGTAGGTGGCAAGATGTCTATATACGTTAATGGTGACAGCCACAGTTTACTTAGCTACTTGTAGTAAGTAGTAGGTGGCAAGATGTCTATATACGTTAATGGTGACAGCCACAGTTTACTTAGCTACTTGTAGTAAGTAGTAGGTGGCAAGATGTCTATATACGTTAATGGTGACAGCCACAGTTTACTTAGCTACTTGTAGTAAGTAGTAGGTGGCAAGATGTCTATATACGTTAATGGTGACAGCCACAGTTTACTTAGCTACTTGTAGTAAGTAGTAGGTGGCAAGATGTCTATATACGTTAATGGTGACAGCCACAGTTTACTTAGCTACTTGTAGTAAGTAGTAGGTGGCAAGATGTCTATATACGTTAATGGTGACAGCCACAGTTTACTTAGCTACTTGTAGTAAGTAGTAGGTGGCAAGATGTCTATATACGTTAATGGTGACAGCCACAGTTTACTTAGCTACTTGTAGTAAGTAGTAGGTGGCAAGATGTCTATATACGTTAATGGTGACAGCCACAGTTTACTTAGCTACTTGTAGTAAGTAGTAGGTGGCAAGATGTCTATATACGTTAATGGTGACAGCCACAGTTTACTTAGCTACTTGTAGTAAGTAGTAGGTGGCAAGATGTCTATATACGTTAATGGTGACAGCCACAGTTTACTTAGCTACTTGTAGTAAGTAGTAGGTGGCAAGATGTCTATATACGTTAATGGTGACAGCCACAGTTTACTTAGCTACTTGTAGTAAGTAGTAGGTGGCAAGATGTCTATATACGTTAATGGTGACAGCCACAGTTTACTTAGCTACTTGTAGTAAGTAGTAGGTGGCAAGATGTCTATATACGTTAATGGTGACAGCCACAGTTTACTTAGCTACTTGTAGTAAGTAGTAGGTGGCAAGATGTCTATATACGTTAATGGTGACAGCCACAGTTTACTTAGCTACTTGTAGTAAGTAGTAGGTGGCAAGATGTCTATATACGTTAATGGTGACAGCCACAGTTTACTTAGCTACTTGTAGTAAGTAGTAGGTGGCAAGATGTCTATATACGTTAATGGTGACAGCCACAGTTTACTTAGCTACTTGTAGTAAGTAGTAGGTGGCAAGATGTCTATATACGTTAATGGTGACAGCCACAGTTTACTTAGCTACTTGTAGTAAGTAGTAGGTGGCAAGATGTCTATATACGTTAATGGTGACAGCCACAGTTTACTTAGCTACTTGTAGTAAGTAGTAGGTGGCAAGATGTCTATATACGTTAATGGTGACAGCCACAGTTTACTTAGCTACTTGTAGTAAGTAGTAGGTGGCAAGATGTCTATATACGTTAATGGTGACAGCCACAGTTTACTTAGCTACTTGTAGTAAGTAGTAGGTGGCAAGATGTCTATATACGTTAATGGTGACAGCCACAGTTTACTTAGCTACTTGTAGTAAGTAGTAGGTGGCAAGATGTCTATATACGTTAATGGTGACAGCCACAGTTTACTTAGCTACTTGTAGTAAGTAGTAGGTGGCAAGATGTCTATATACGTTAATGGTGACAGCCACAGTTTACTTAGCTACTTGTAGTAAGTAGTAGGTGGCAAGATGTCTATATACGTTAATGGTGACAGCCACAGTTTACTTAGCTACTTGTAGTAAGTAGTAGGTGGCAAGATGTCTATATACGTTAATGGTGACAGCCACAGTTTACTTAGCTACTTGTAGTAAGTAGTAGGTGGCAAGATGTCTATATACGTTAATGGTGACAGCCACAGTTTACTTAGCTACTTGTAGTAAGTAGTAGGTGGCAAGATGTCTATATACGTTAATGGTGACAGCCACAGTTTACTTAGCTACTTGTAGTAAGTAGTAGGTGGCAAGATGTCTATATACGTTAATGGTGACAGCCACAGTTTACTTAGCTACTTGTAGTAAGTAGTAGGTGGCAAGATGTCTATATACGTTAATGGTGACAGCCACAGTTTACTTAGCTACTTGTAGTAAGTAGTAGGTGGCAAGATGTCTATATACGTTAATGGTGACAGCCACAGTTTACTTAGCTACTTGTAGTAAGTAGTAGGTGGCAAGATGTCTATATACGTTAATGGTGACAGCCACAGTTTACTTAGCTACTTGTAGTAAGTAGTAGGTGGCAAGATGTCTATATACGTTAATGGTGACAGCCACAGTTTACTTAGCTACTTGTAGTAAGTAGTAGGTGGCAAGATGTCTATATACGTTAATGGTGACAGCCACAGTTTACTTAGCTACTTGTAGTAAGTAGTAGGTGGCAAGATGTCTATATACGTTAATGGTGACAGCCACAGTTTACTTAGCTACTTGTAGTAAGTAGTAGGTGGCAAGATGTCTATATACGTTAATGGTGACAGCCACAGTTTACTTAGCTACTTGTAGTAAGTAGTAGGTGGCAAGATGTCTATATACGTTAATGGTGACAGCCACAGTTTACTTAGCTACTTGTAGTAAGTAGTAGGTGGCAAGATGTCTATATACGTTAATGGTGACAGCCACAGTTTACTTAGCTACTTGTAGTAAGTAGTAGGTGGCAAGATGTCTATATACGTTAATGGTGACAGCCACAGTTTACTTAGCTACTTGTAGTAAGTAGTAGGTGGCAAGATGTCTATATACGTTAATGGTGACAGCCACAGTTTACTTAGCTACTTGTAGTAAGTAGTAGGTGGCAAGATGTCTATATACGTTAATGGTGACAGCCACAGTTTACTTAGCTACTTGTAGTAAGTAGTAGGTGGCAAGATGTCTATATACGTTAATGGTGACAGCCACAGTTTACTTAGCTACTTGTAGTAAGTAGTAGGTGGCAAGATGTCTATATACGTTAATGGTGACAGCCACAGTTTACTTAGCTACTTGTAGTAAGTAGTAGGTGGCAAGATGTCTATATACGTTAATGGTGACAGCCACAGTTTACTTAGCTACTTGTAGTAAGTAGTAGGTGGCAAGATGTCTATATACGTTAATGGTGACAGCCACAGTTTACTTAGCTACTTGTAGTAAGTAGTAGGTGGCAAGATGTCTATATACGTTAATGGTGACAGCCACAGTTTACTTAGCTACTTGTAGTAAGTAGTAGGTGGCAAGATGTCTATATACGTTAATGGTGACAGCCACAGTTTACTTAGCTACTTGTAGTAAGTAGTAGGTGGCAAGATGTCTATATACGTTAATGGTGACAGCCACAGTTTACTTAGCTACTTGTAGTAAGTAGTAGGTGGCAAGATGTCTATATACGTTAATGGTGACAGCCACAGTTTACTTAGCTACTTGTAGTAAGTAGTAGGTGGCAAGATGTCTATATACGTTAATGGTGACAGCCACAGTTTACTTAGCTACTTGTAGTAAGTAGTAGGTGGCAAGATGTCTATATACGTTAATGGTGACAGCCACAGTTTACTTAGCTACTTGTAGTAAGTAGTAGGTGGCAAGATGTCTATATACGTTAATGGTGACAGCCACAGTTTACTTAGCTACTTGTAGTAAGTAGTAGGTGGCAAGATGTCTATATACGTTAATGGTGACAGCCACAGTTTACTTAGCTACTTGTAGTAAGTAGTAGGTGGCAAGATGTCTATATACGTTAATGGTGACAGCCACAGTTTACTTAGCTACTTGTAGTAAGTAGTAGGTGGCAAGATGTCTATATACGTTAATGGTGACAGCCACAGTTTACTTAGCTACTTGTAGTAAGTAGTAGGTGGCAAGATGTCTATATACGTTAATGGTGACAGCCACAGTTTACTTAGCTACTTGTAGTAAGTAGTAGGTGGCAAGATGTCTATATACGTTAATGGTGACAGCCACAGTTTACTTAGCTACTTGTAGTAAGTAGTAGGTGGCAAGATGTCTATATACGTTAATGGTGACAGCCACAGTTTACTTAGCTACTTGTAGTAAGTAGTAGGTGGCAAGATGTCTATATACGTTAATGGTGACAGCCACAGTTTACTTAGCTACTTGTAGTAAGTAGTAGGTGGCAAGATGTCTATATACGTTAATGGTGACAGCCACAGTTTACTTAGCTACTTGTAGTAAGTAGTAGGTGGCAAGATGTCTATATACGTTAATGGTGACAGCCACAGTTTACTTAGCTACTTGTAGTAAGTAGTAGGTGGCAAGATGTCTATATACGTTAATGGTGACAGCCACAGTTTACTTAGCTACTTGTAGTAAGTAGTAGGTGGCAAGATGTCTATATACGTTAATGGTGACAGCCACAGTTTACTTAGCTACTTGTAGTAAGTAGTAGGTGGCAAGATGTCTATATACGTTAATGGTGACAGCCACAGTTTACTTAGCTACTTGTAGTAAGTAGTAGGTGGCAAGATGTCTATATACGTTAATGGTGACAGCCACAGTTTACTTAGCTACTTGTAGTAAGTAGTAGGTGGCAAGATGTCTATATACGTTAATGGTGACAGCCACAGTTTACTTAGCTACTTGTAGTAAGTAGTAGGTGGCAAGATGTCTATATACGTTAATGGTGACAGCCACAGTTTACTTAGCTACTTGTAGTAAGTAGTAGGTGGCAAGATGTCTATATACGTTAATGGTGACAGCCACAGTTTACTTAGCTACTTGTAGTAAGTAGTAGGTGGCAAGATGTCTATATACGTTAATGGTGACAGCCACAGTGGACTTAGCTACTTGTAGTAAGTAGTAGGTGGCAAGATGTCTATATACGTTAATGGTGACAGCCACAGTTTACTTAGCTACTTGTAGTAAGTAGTAGGTGGCAAGATGTCTATATACGTTAATGGTGACAGCCACAGTTTACTTAGCTACTTGTAGTAAGTAGTAGGTGGCAAGATGTCTATATACGTTAATGGTGACAGCCACAGTTTACTTAGCTACTTGTAGTAAGTAGTAGGTGGCAAGATGTCTATATACGTTAATGGTGACAGCCACAGTTTACTTAGCTACTTGTAGTAAGTAGTAGGTGGCAAGATGTCTATATACGTTAATGGTGACAGCCACAGTTTACTTAGCTACTTGTAGTAAGTAGTAGGTGGCAAGATGTCTATATACGTTAATGGTGACAGCCACAGTTTACTTAGCTACTTGTAGTAAGTAGTAGGTGGCAAGATGTCTATATACGTTAATGGTGACAGCCACAGTTTACTTAGCTACTTGTAGTAAGTAGTAGGTGGCAAGATGTCTATATACGTTAATGGTGACAGCCACAGTTTACTTAGCTACTTGTAGTAAGTAGTAGGTGGCAAGATGTCTATATACGTTAATGGTGACAGCCACAGTTTACTTAGCTACTTGTAGTAAGTAGTAGGTGGCAAGATGTCTATATACGTTAATGGTGACAGCCACAGTTTACTTAGCTACTTGTAGTAAGTAGTAGGTGGCAAGATGTCTATATACGTTAATGGTGACAGCCACAGTTTACTTAGCTACTTGTAGTAAGTAGTAGGTGGCAAGATGTCTATATACGTTAATGGTGACAGCCACAGTTTACTTAGCTACTTGTAGTAAGTAGTAGGTGGCAAGATGTCTATATACGTTAATGGTGACAGCCACAGTTTACTTAGCTACTTGTAGTAAGTAGTAGGTGGCAAGATGTCTATATACGTTAATGGTGACAGCCACAGTTTACTTAGCTACTTGTAGTAAGTAGTAGGTGGCAAGATGTCTATATACGTTAATGGTGACAGCCACAGTTTACTTAGCTACTTGTAGTAAGTAGTAGGTGGCAAGATGTCTATATACGTTAATGGTGACAGCCACAGTTTACTTAGCTACTTGTAGTAAGTAGTAGGTGGCAAGATGTCTATATACGTTAATGGTGACAGCCACAGTTTACTTAGCTACTTGTAGTAAGTAGTAGGTGGCAAGATGTCTATATACGTTAATGGTGACAGCCACAGTTTACTTAGCTACTTGTAGTAAGTAGTAGGTGGCAAGATGTCTATATACGTTAATGGTGACAGCCACAGTTTACTTAGCTACTTGTAGTAAGTAGTAGGTGGCAAGATGTCTATATACGTTAATGGTGACAGCCACAGTTTACTTAGCTACTTGTAGTAAGTAGTAGGTGGCAAGATGTCTATATACGTTAATGGTGACAGCCACAGTTTACTTAGCTACTTGTAGTAAGTAGTAGGTGGCAAGATGTCTATATACGTTAATGGTGACAGCCACAGTTTACTTAGCTACTTGTAGTAAGTAGTAGGTGGCAAGATGTCTATATACGTTAATGGTGACAGCCACAGTTTACTTAGCTACTTGTAGTAAGTAGTAGGTGGCAAGATGTCTATATACGTTAATGGTGACAGCCACAGTTTACTTAGCTACTTGTAGTAAGTAGTAGGTGGCAAGATGTCTATATACGTTAATGGTGACAGCCACAGTTTACTTAGCTACTTGTAGTAAGTAGTAGGTGGCAAGATGTCTATATACGTTAATGGTGACAGCCACAGTTTACTTAGCTACTTGTAGTAAGTAGTAGGTGGCAAGATGTCTATATACGTTAATGGTGACAGCCACAGTTTACTTAGCTACTTGTAGTAAGTAGTAGGTGGCAAGATGTCTATATACGTTAATGGTGACAGCCACAGTTTACTTAGCTACTTGTAGTAAGTAGTAGGTGGCAAGATGTCTATATACGTTAATGGTGACAGCCACAGTTTACTTAGCTACTTGTAGTAAGTAGTAGGTGGCAAGATGTCTATATACGTTAATGGTGACAGCCACAGTTTACTTAGCTACTTGTAGTAAGTAGTAGGTGGCAAGATGTCTATATACGTTAATGGTGACAGCCACAGTTTACTTAGCTACTTGTAGTAAGTAGTAGGTGGCAAGATGTCTATATACGTTAATGGTGACAGCCACAGTTTACTTAGCTACTTGTAGTAAGTAGTAGGTGGCAAGATGTCTATATACGTTAATGGTGACAGCCACAGTTTACTTAGCTACTTGTAGTAAGTAGTAGGTGGCAAGATGTCTATATACGTTAATGGTGACAGCCACAGTTTACTTAGCTACTTGTAGTAAGTAGTAGGTGGCAAGATGTCTATATACGTTAATGGTGACAGCCACAGTTTACTTAGCTACTTGTAGTAAGTAGTAGGTGGCAAGATGTCTATATACGTTAATGGTGACAGCCACAGTTTACTTAGCTACTTGTAGTAAGTAGTAGGTGGCAAGATGTCTATATACGTTAATGGTGACAGCCACAGTTTACTTAGCTACTTGTAGTAAGTAGTAGGTGGCAAGATGTCTATATACGTTAATGGTGACAGCCACAGTTTACTTAGCTACTTGTAGTAAGTAGTAGGTGGCAAGATGTCTATATACGTTAATGGTGACAGCCACAGTTTACTTAGCTACTTGTAGTAAGTAGTAGGTGGCAAGATGTCTATATACGTTAATGGTGACAGCCACAGTTTACTTAGCTACTTGTAGTAAGTAGTAGGTGGCAAGATGTCTATATACGTTAATGGTGACAGCCACAGTTTACTTAGCTACTTGTAGTAAGTAGTAGGTGGCAAGATGTCTATATACGTTAATGGTGACAGCCACAGTTTACTTAGCTACTTGTAGTAAGTAGTAGGTGGCAAGATGTCTATATACGTTAATGGTGACAGCCACAGTTTACTTAGCTACTTGTAGTAAGTAGTAGGTGGCAAGATGTCTATATACGTTAATGGTGACAGCCACAGTTTACTTAGCTACTTGTAGTAAGTAGTAGGTGGCAAGATGTCTATATACGTTAATGGTGACAGCCACAGTTTACTTAGCTACTTGTAGTAAGTAGTAGGTGGCAAGATGTCTATATACGTTAATGGTGACAGCCACAGTTTACTTAGCTACTTGTAGTAAGTAGTAGGTGGCAAGATGTCTATATACGTTAATGGTGACAGCCACAGTTTACTTAGCTACTTGTAGTAAGTAGTAGGTGGCAAGATGTCTATATACGTTAATGGTGACAGCCACAGTTTACTTAGCTACTTGTAGTAAGTAGTAGGTGGCAAGATGTCTATATACGTTAATGGTGACAGCCACAGTTTACTTAGCTACTTGTAGTAAGTAGTAGGTGGCAAGATGTCTATATACGTTAATGGTGACAGCCACAGTTTACTTAGCTACTTGTAGTAAGTAGTAGGTGGCAAGATGTCTATATACGTTAATGGTGACAGCCACAGTTTACTTAGCTACTTGTAGTAAGTAGTAGGTGGCAAGATGTCTATATACGTTAATGGTGACAGCCACAGTTTACTTAGCTACTTGTAGTAAGTAGTAGGTGGCAAGATGTCTATATACGTTTTAAAAAATTTTT
>JAQJVL010003011.1:0-72510 GCA_035578905.1 Stictocephala bisonia | reverse complement strand
TTTCCAGCGTACCACTGGATCAAAAGTTAATTAACCCTCGAACTGGCGGTCATATTTCTCTGTGGTGGCGGCCGTTTTTAGGCGTTTTGCAAGGTTTTTTAAAAAATCACTAAAAATACAAATATTATCCAAATGAGGTAATTGTACTACCATTGTATTCACTAAGACCCATATAATATTTATGTTTAGCAAGTAAAAGCCCCATATCCAAAAAAGGTTTTTTTTACACTCAAATTAATTTTTTTTTTTAGTTTAAGTTTATAAAGTGGGGAGACCATGATGTAAACTCATAATAATAAAAAAGTGAGGAAAAATCCAAGATAGCCAAAAGTTTCCAAATTTTGTCTAGTTTTCAAAAATATAATATTTATTAGGATTACAACCATAAATGAAGCCTTCAGAATCATAAAACGTCACAAGCGCACAAAACGTAAATTTCAATTTATAGCACAACTATGTATACTGTTATTCATATATATGTTATTCATTGGTATTCCAAAGGCATCAAAGATACTAAAAATAAAGTTTGACTCTCGCTGTACACGGTGATATGATATATAATGCAACTGAATAATATTTACCTAAAATTAAAGCGCTTGGAAAAAACGATGTTTTAAACGTCGATTTTCGACGATTGCCACTTCACAAACAACTTTTGAACGTCGATAATCGATGTTTGCCAGTTTTAGGGTTAATGTAGTTACATACCAAGTAAAGCAAACTGGAAGCCTAAAAAACAGAATGCCACACTCAAAGTTTATCATGCTCCTCAAACAAGCTATCTACAAAACAGAACGGGCAGAGCCTATCACAACTAATATTTTTAAAACTTTCCTACAGTCAACTTCATCCAACCAAGCCATTAATTACCAGCTATCACCCATCCAAGAAGAAGAAGATTCAAGTTGCATTGGCAGCACACCTGTACTACCTTTGATAGACATAAACAACTTCCCTCCCTTACCAGTACTGCAGCAGAATTCAAAGTCTATGTCCTGTGATGGTAACAGTGATAGAGCATGGCAGTTGAGTGAATATGATCAAAACCAGTGTAACACATAGAAGCGGTAAATGAAATGACACAGGGCTCTGTTATTAGTGAAATATTAACCCTTTTACCGCCATACAATTATTGCCGGTCGAGCGCTCGACTGCCATAGTAGGTGAGGGTCAATGTATCACTCAGCCGCCAGACGCTAGGATCATAGCGTGTCGCCCAGCCGCCAGAGCATTTTGCCGCTTTTTACAACCGTTCACAAAAACGATTGTGGTTACATCAATTTGAAAGATAGAAGAATTCTGTTTTCACCATTTTATTCATTAAGAAATTATCTTTAATGTGATATGACTTACTAGTCTATTACTAACATATAACGTTTTCGTAGAAGCAAAAATAAAATGCAAAATAAAGTTTAGAAAATTTTTTTAATTTTAAAGTTAATAAGAAAAATAAAAATGTCATTTTAAAATATTTTGTATATATAATTTGGTTTGAAATTCAATAGAGAACAATTGAGTAAGTTTTCATTTAAAAAAATTAAGAATTTTTTTTATAAATATATGACTAAAATAGTACAACAACTCATTTTAATCAGAATTAGGAATAGAAAAGCCTATAGGCTTTTCTATTCCTACATACATAACATACTAGACGAACTAGAATCATCCATACTATCATAAACATTATCATCAATTACAATGTTTGTTCCTGATTGAATAACATTGTTTATCAGTGTTCTTTCACTTACTGGTGAACGTCACTTATCACACATTTTGGCACTGTACTAGTATAAATATAAAACAAAAATACACTTACATAATAATAAAATTCATATAAACACGATTGAATAAACTATACATACTTGTATCATAACCTAAAAACACCAATCTCAGGAACACAACAGACAGAAACTGATTTCTTCACCATTCATTCAGCTGGGCACTGACAAAAATAATTGACGTTTTTCACATATTTTGTGTTTACTATGCAAAAGTATTGTATTCAACTAAAGTAGATTATATTCTTGTTGTAAATATTGTTCTGAATATAGTGATATATATTTATGCTGAAAAAATTAAATAATTCATTGTATAAACAACAAAATTGCAGAGGGCCTATATATAGGCTCTTGGCGGTCGAGCGTCACTACTCCCAGGGCCTATATATAGGCTCTTGGCGGTCGAGCGTCACTACTCCCAGGGCCTATATATAGGCCCTTGGCGGTCGACTGCCCAACTTATTAGAGCCTATATATAGGCCCTTGGCGGTAAAAGGGTTAATTATATCTGACAACTCTTTGAATACTTCAATAGGTAACTTATCAAATGTAAATTTAATTGAAACAACGTATGGAGGCACTCCTGTTAACAGTAGTTTTTTAGAACAAAACTATTTCCAAAAAACTTGTCAAAACCAGCACAAATTTAACATTATTCACCAAAATGTTCAGTATATTCCTAACAGAGAAGACATGCTAAAGTTCATATTAAGTAAGCTCAAACCAGATGCCAAAGCATTAACCAAACACAGCATGTATGAAAATGAACCGCATAAGTTTCATATTAACAACTACAAATTATACTCTTTTTTGCCGTAAAAAGACCACCCAAGGAGGTGTGATGATTTTAGTAAAAAATTCTCTTCAGAGTAAAATAATTATCTTGTCATAATTAGAAAACCTACTTGTAGAAAAAAAATTTGAATTTTGTGTATCAGAATTGAGTTTATAGCATTTTTCATTTGTGGTTGTTTTTGTACAGATCCCTAAGCATTGTTTTGTAAAACCTTTAAAAAAAATAAAAATAGATTTAATGATAGGTATTTTAAGTAATAAGTATAAAAATATTGTTCTGACTAGTGATATCAATATTGATACCATTAAAAAAAAAAAAACTAGCTTTCAAGAAATGTTAATCAATTATAACTGGTTACAGTCTATATTATATGGTGAATTTTCTTACAAGTATAACTTATAAATAAACTGCAAAAACTGATCAGATCAGGAAAATATGAAAGTACAAATATAGACCCATTAAAAGAAAAAAAAGAAAAATATAAAATCAAAGTTACAAAAACAAAAAGAGAATTGTTTGACTGCAAATTACGAAATTCAAATAATGTTACTAAGACTACTTGGAAAATAATTAATTCAGAAACTGGCAAGTCAAAAAAATTTAATTCAAATACAATCCTAGCTAAAGATAATTTACTTGCCAAGGATTCTAGTGTAGTATGTAATATGTTTAATGATTTTGTTATAAATGTTGTAAATGATGCTTTATTCCAAACACTGTTAACAGCTCTGAGAACAAAACATGTAATGTTATGAGTATTAGATGTAAGGCTAAGTTTAGGTTTATGCAAATCAGTGTTTTAGAAGTAGGCAACAATATCAGGTTTTCCAACTAAATATTCTGCATGTTTTAACGTAATTCCAATTACCATCATTAAACAAGTGAAGTAATTTCTTCTAAAACCACTAGCCCACCTAATCAATTCATCAATGATAACAGGTTTTTCCAGACAAACTTAAATTAGCCAAAGCAATCCCTATTTTTAAAACAGGCGATTCAGCAGATGCAGTAAATTATAGGCCGGTATCACTTTTGCCTATTTTCTAAAAAATGTATGTTCAAATAATTAATCAACAAATAATAACTTATCCATTTTTTGTATGAATATCCTATGTTACCATAATAATAATAATATATAATATATAATAATAATGTTATAATAATATCCTATGTTACCATTAACTCTCAAACTGGCAATTATTTTCCCTGAATGGCAGGCAATTTTTGGCTAGTTTGCAAGCTTTTGTTGTAAAATTTGTATATTTAGTATCATTATGTTCACAATGAAGTAGGCTAAAGTATTAAAATGTGTTTTTTCTTCTTTATTTTTTGTTGTAAAATTTATAAATTTATTTTCACAAAAAGGAGGGGTACCCTTTAGAAACAAATTTGTCACAATAAAATAAGAAATTTGAGATAGACAAATATTCTAAATTTTATCTAGTTTCAGAAAATATAAACATAACTTATCATATTATAGACATTAATATATTGATAGAAATTTATAATTGCAAACCATGCAGCAATTAAAATTAGTTAACATGGAAACAGTAGTATTCTAAAATTTCCTAAACATTTTCTATTCACACTAAAGAATTATACAATATACATATACAGTAGAGAGTCGATTATTCAAACTAATTGGGACCTCAGGGTGTTCGGATAACGACATGTTCGGATAATCAAACATATTTTAACCATGCCATTATAGACGCTTATTGATAAGTTTATGTAATGGATTGGGCATATTGAAATTACAAACACAACACATTTAAGTACTGTATCCACATAATACTTTAATTTTATAGATTAACACTTTAATGTGTTAATCAATGTGGACATCAAATTGTTAATCTATAAAATTTGAGAAAATAAAATGTTTATAAATGCACTGAATTGAAATTAGAAGGTTACATTGGAAAATAATCTTTTATTGTTTTTTGCTTTAACCTTGAGGACCTTTTTTGAGCTGCTGTCCCTAAGCCTCTTTAGTAGTTAAAGTTGAGTTGGGCTGCTCTCCTCCTGTTTTTCCAGCCATGACATTGCTGTATTGAATGCTGATAAAGCTTCTTCATGAGTTGGACAGTTCTTGGTTGGGTCTGTGTCACAATCTTCTTCACTGTCGTGTTGGGTAGTATCATCAGCCTGCACCAAAGAAACAATTTCCTCATCATTAAGAATCTGGAAGCCTGGGTCGTTGTCCATTGCTAGCCAATCTTCAGTATCCTGTATGTCACATTCTGAAAATCCAGGAATGTCTCCATACAACTCCAAAAATTCATCAATATCTTCCTGATCTGTCATTGTAGGTTCTATGTTTTCTCCAGTCTTTTCTAAAATTTTGTTCCAGGCATTTTTTAAGTTGCTTTCTTTCATGGCGCTCCAAGAGTCCGCAATCACAGAAGAACAATCTTTAATGTTGAGTTTTTTTGAAAATTGCACAACACTTTCTTCAGTGGCATCAGCAAGTAACAAGCGACGAAGAACTTGCTTTTTATACAACCTTTTAAGTTTTTCTATAACACCCTGGTCCATGGGCTGAAGTAATGATGTCACGTTAGGTGGTAAATAGGTAACTTTAAAGTCCTCGTCAATTGAGTTCAAGATTTCAACATCTGAATGGGTAGGAGCATTATCTATCACAAGGGGTACCTTCCCTTGCTTATTGTTCTCTTCCTTACAATAAGCAACTTTACAAGAAAACAAACAACTTTACAAAGTTTCAGCACTGCACTAAACGAGTGAATGACGATTAACAAGCGACTGTGAACATTCAATGTCAATTAGTACAAACGCTTGACAGCGAAGCTCAGAGTAGACAGTGGTAGGTGCACGGTGCGCCCGTTGTTTATTTTCGTCGTTTCCTGGAAGGCCTGACGTTATGGCGCAGGCACCGAGTCTGGCAGAAGCAGTACGCTGCGTGAGCTGTGCGCTAACTATAATTTCTTTTTCGTAATAAAATATGCACTATATGTACTGTATACAGTTACTGTAGTATGGTACGTTTATTGAAAAATTGAAAATATTAAATATAAGTGTTGGAATATAAATTTACAATGTGTATTTTGCGTATAAAAATATATTTTTTTTCAGGTTTGGTTCGGTTAACTGACGTTTCGGATGACTGACGTTCGGTAAATCGACGTTCTACTGTATTTTGTTAACCCTTAAGCCCTCAATTTGTAAATAACTTGGCACGTGGGGTGTAAAAATACCCCTAACTAAAAAATTGTCTTACTCAATTATTATAAACTTTTTGATGAAGTAGGTTATAAAGCACTTATTACTACTATGTAATTACTTTAAAATATAAATTAATAAAAGATATGTTTTACAAGTATATGTATTAGAATATTATAATAAACTCATGAAATTTGCATTGAAAAAGACGTTGTTTTCTTAAAAGGTGTCTTATTTTATTAATAATAGTAATAAACATAAAATAGTTTTTCTGCATAGTATAGCCCCAACCTAATAAGTTATTTTATTTTTTAAAGTTTTTCTTAATTAATGTAAAATTTGAATATTGTAGTTATAAAGAAAAAAACAAAATGAATTCACATTTTGACTTACATACATACAGGGTGTCTTAAAAGTCCCACCCCCCCTATTAACTTTCTTATGAATACAGATAAAGTGATTTACTTCTGGGAATGTTTATATGACCAAGTAAGGAGTTTTTTTATGTATGCAAATTTTTTACACCCCCTCTCAAAAGGGGGTAGTTTGGGGGTAAGTCAAAATTTTTAAATAGGAACCCCTATCAAATGACACATCATTTTAAAGGTAATATTAAAAGAAGAAGAATGGCGGAAACTAGAGGTCTCTAACATTAGTCTATCAAATTTCGTGGCAGTTTAAAGTTGGAATTATTTCATAAAACCCCCACAGCTTGTTACATTTAAAATTGTTGTAAGGCAGACAAAACATTCACCCACCAGTTAGTTTTGAGAACTGATGACACCTAATCGTCAAGCAAGTTATTACAAGAATCAACAAACACCAAAAACCACAAATAACATAGCATTTATTTGGTTTTGGTTTGTCTGACCAAAGTCCAGTAGGGCAACCTGGGACTTTGGTCAGACAAACCAAAACCAAATAAATGCTATGTTATTTGTGGTTTTTGGTGTTTGTTGATTCTTGTAATAACTTGCTTGACGATTAGGTGTCATCAGTTCTCAAAACTAACTGGTGGGTGAATGTTTTGTCTGCCTTACAACAATTTTAAATGTAACAAGCTGTGGGGGTTTTATGAAATAATTCCAACTTTAAACTGCCACGAAATTTGATAGACTAATGTTAGAGACCTCTAGTTTCCGCCATTCTTCTTCTTTTAATATTACCTTTAAAATGATGTGTCATTTGATAGGGGTTCCTATTTAAAAATTTTGACTTACCCCCAAACTACCCCCTTTTGAGAGGGGGTGTAAAAAATTTGCATACATAAAAAAACTCCTTAGTTGGTCATATAAACATTCCCAGAAGTAAATCACTTTATCTGTATTCATAAGAAAGTTAATAGGGGGGGGTGGGACTTTTAAGACACCCTGTATTTAATAATACATTTACTAAATTGAACGCTTAAAGTATACTACAATTAAATAAAAAAAAGGTTTCTTGTCTTACAAAGTAGTTATATCAGTCTGAATCATCACTCTATTGCTTGGGGTTGCGGCAGCTTCACACAAGGTTTTCAAGTGAGCATGACACATAAGATGTTGGCACTTGAAACAAAAGGATTTAACTTTTATACCCTTGTTTCTTGGGCAAATACTGCATCTTCCCTTTTCAGGAAGAGGTTCTACTGTGCATGGTTCCTCAGGTTCTACTCGTGCTACCTTTTGTACTGATCCAAGTAGGGACTTTGGAAGGCATTCAACAGAAGATCTCTTAACGGTCTGTGATTTGACCAAAGAAATTCCTATTTCTCTCAAGAAGTGATTGTATAATGATGAAATGGCTAACATGGTCATCTTCATCAGTATCATAAGATAATAATTCATCTTCAGATCCATCCTCAGACTCCTCATCCAGATATTGTCTAATTTACGCTCATTTTCTGAATTCATTTTGGCTAAATTATGTAATATATAGTAGTAAAAATGTGTTATAAGTCAATATAAATCATTTAAATAAGTACAAAATGAACTATTTACAGTATTTATAAACAAAGTGTTATAAGTATACATGTCCTACAAAGTACATGTAACTAGGTGTGTGGGGTAAAATGCACCCCAGTACTCTTTATTGTGACTGTACTTCGAACACAAACTAGGAAGAATGATGACTGCCAGTGGAGGTGATGGGTCATACTATTCAAGGAAGGTACTGAGCCTAATAGCAGTGTGGCCAACCCATGTCTGATTGTAGGACAAAATATCTCTGTCTGGGAGTAAAAATACACCCTGTGCACCCAGGTACAGATTAAAAAAAAAAATACTTTATCAAATGAATATATTTGTTAAAATAAAAAGTAGGATAAATAGTTATCAATAAAATAAGAATGTAACTACCTATAAAATGCAAGGCCTTGATAATAGGACTCATTTCTAAACACTCAATTTTCACTAATAGTGCATATAATTATCACCACACAGCATTAAAACAACTACCTAGGAATCAGTTGTACACATCTTGACAACACTCTAAATGATATAATCCAATAATAAACATAAATAATTTACCTTTGTAAATAAACAACAAGCTATGCGTCAGCTGGGACTCAAAACGGTGAGAATGTCTTTGACATTAGAAACTTTCACTAATTCATATTCAATATAATAACTCAACTAATCGATGATCGATGCATAACACTGTAACTGGCAACTAATGTAGATTCCATAGAGACCAAAACCTTTGCCGTAGCTTAAAAGGTGTGTACTATAATAATAGTTGTGTGTGGCCATGCGGAAATCCGCACTTTGCCATTTTGAGTGTTAATCTGTATTTAGCTGAAGTATTATTTGAAACCCTCACCAATCGATGTAAAAATAATTGTATTTTTTTCAGTGATTATAACTGTTTGTATGTTTTTTCTTTTAGCTTGAGGAGCCCTTCCTCCAGCTCCGTGGTAAATTCTCAGGAAAAGTCTGGAAGGCAAAATATCCCTGCAAGACAAGGTATTCTTTTTTAATGTTTTTCTTTAATTTATGGATGGATGTTGGACAGGTGCTTTAATTAACTGTTGAATGGTTGTTTACCATTAAAAAAAGCTGATTAATATTCACGATAGTAATCAGAAATGTGCCAGTTCCAAAATTTTATCTATTTCTATTCACATTCCATTCAAAAAAACTTCATTTCAATACTTGTGTTTTTTTCAATCAATTCCAATACCGTTAAAATATAAACTTATATATAAAACTATCCAAAAGTAATAAATACTTATAAAACAACTTTAAATAACTAAAAAAACTTAAAATAAAATACAACATTGCATACATGCAATGGCAACTGATTACAAATAAACAGCTGTTTTTACTGAGCAGAGAAACAACAATTGTACAAAGTCAATGGACAACTAAAAAAACAATACTTCAAGTGTTTTGAACAATAATACTTAAGAGCCAGTTACGTTGAGTAAACTTGCCGCAGTTTAAAAATAGCATCTCTACCTAGTACTTTCAAACAAACACTGCATCCCTCACAGAGATGCTGAAGCACTAAAAAAGTTTATTTGATTCATTTAACCCCTTAGAGAGGTAAACATTTATTTTCAAACACAATCAAGTGAAGACTGTGTGTGCATGAGTAGATGTCATTGGCTTTTTGAGAGATAATGAGCACAGTTTTTAGTCTGGCACTATTTTTTTGACACTTTGACAATAGAACTCTCATTTCATGGATCTAGGCCCCTGTTACTGTTTATAACACTCTAGTCTACTAATGCTTTATGCATTGTAGTAAACATTTTTTCAGTTTAAAAGGATATAAAAATATGTAGCAATTTTGCTATTATTCATGTCGTTATCTCTAAGAATATCTTAACACAAACACTGGTAATTTTTAATTTGTGAGGTCTTTCAGAAACAAAGTTTCCATCTTCATAAATCTATAATTAATTTAGTTGTGTATTGTCTGAAGATGAATACTGTTTCTGAAAGGCCTTACATATTAAAAATTAGTTCAGTTTAACATTTTAAATTAAAAATTCTTTCCAGTATAAAGAGCTTAAAGAGTGATAATTTTATCTAGACTTATAGACCTCATAGATAGTGATAAACCTTATAGAGTTCTGTAGCTGTTTAAAAATTAATTATAAAAAAAATCTAAAGAATCATATCACTGTAACATGACTGATGAAATTAGGAATAAAACAATCAGTTATCAAAATCAAATAAGCAATCTTTGGACTGAAATATCTAAATTGTCTCATCACTAAAATTAATGCACAGAACAGCTGTAGCAAGAGCTCTGGCATGCAAGAGGGGAAGTGTAGTTGTAGGGTAGACAAACAACAGAACTAATTGGGGTTAAGTGTTGAGAGTACTTTACAGTCCTAACTTCCCCTCTTTAATATAGGCATTTTTTGTTTCATTTCATTAACTAATCAATAAAATTTGTTGGTTATTTTCCAATTAACTCAGTTTTATTCATTGTTTACATTTGCAATTATATAATCATTTTGAATGTAGAACATTTTTCACCCACCGATTAGCTAAAGAACGAGGACAATGAAACTCAAATTGCAGCAACCAAGTAGTAGAGTACAAGGCAGCCATGTATACAGATGTAATACTTGTGAACTCTACTGACTGAATCAGTTGATTTATTTTCTCTCCGAGTTAAAAATTAATGTTGGTTTATAAACCTATCATCGTTTTAAGGTAAAGTTCACTCATTTACTTGCACAAAACAGTTTTTCTTGTGAACATATTCTAATTTGAAGACTTGGTGCTCATTTAGTGTGTAACTTGAAATTTCATGTTATTGTTATAGTTATAATTAATTTACTAGTGTAAGTCTTGTTTGGGAATAGAGTAGATGAGTTTTAGTCAAGCATTAGAAAGATATGATATTAATATTACAACTATATTAATACTAATTGGGAATTAGTATATTATTCAAGTGACTAAAATAATGTACTAATTGTCAATAACTAACTGGCTGTTAAATGTTGACATTTATCCTACCACTAATTAGCTGGTACCCCCACACAATGGTGATGAACCTCCCACCTACCTTTACATGTACGGTGGTGATGATTTAATTTTGTTACAATCTCACTGTATATATCAGTAGATTATAAGATAGGCCAAATCTTATAACAAAGTAATAGTTGCAATAATTACTTTGTTTGAACTAATTAAATAAATAAATAATTTTTTATTGCAGAAGCACATGAGGACACCAAAATGCATTACAATCGTTAATTTCTTAGGCTATTAATTAGGGTTTAGTTCTAAATAATATACAACATACGAGGTGTAATCAAAAAGTTCCAGGACTGAATTTTTATACATTTATTCATACAACATACAGGTTATTCGAATTTATCTCCTTCAAAGTACTCCCCTTGGGAAGCTACACACTTTTCCCACCGGTGTTTCCACTGATCAAAGGCCCCAGTAAACTCTTCTTTTGTAAAGGTGTTTAGCAGTTCCATAGTTTTTCTTTAATTTCGTCAACTGTTTGAAATCTTCATCCTTTCAGGGGTCTCTTGAGCTTCAGGAAAAGAAAAAAGTTGGCTGGAGCCAGGTCAGGTGAGTAGGGAGGCTGAGGAATGACAGTCATTGCGTTTTTGACACAAAAGTCACGGATAACTAATGCAGAGTGAACAGGAGCATTGTCATGGTGAAGGCCCAATCACCACTTTGCCACAGCTCAGGTCTCTTTCTTCTCACAGCATTACGCAATTTTCTAAGGGTTTCAAGATAAACAAAACGATTAATTGTTTGACCTTGTTGAAGGAATTCATAGTAGACAACACCTTTACAGTCAAAGAAAACCGTAAGCATGACCTTCACATTTGATTTGACTTGACGTGCTTTCTTGGGTCTTGGAGAGCCTTTTGATGTCCATTTTGATGATAATGCTTTTGTTTCCACATCGTAACCAAAAACCCATGTCACGTCTCCCGTAATGACATGTTTCAAGAAGCTTTCGTCGTCATTTGCCTTTTGAAGAAGTTCCTCAGAAACATGAATTCGGTGTTGTTTTTGGTCCTCAGTCAACAGTTTTGGCACAAACTTTGCTGCAACACGACACATTTGAAGTTTTTCAGTTAACATTTCCTGACATGACCCAAATGAAATGTTACACTCTTCTGCCATTTCACGGATTGTTAGTCGACGGTCTGATCGTACGAGAGCGTTCACTTTAGCAACATAGTCATCATTGATTGACGTTGAAGGGCGTCTGGAACGAGCATCGTCGTCTGTGGATGTTCGGCCATCTTTAAACCTCTTGAACCACTGATGGCAACATGATCGGCTTAGACATTCTTCACCAAAAGCCTCTTGTAACATCAAAAAGGTTTTCAGAAAATGTTTTGTTCAGTTTCACACAAACACGTTGCTCTTCTTCCACATTCATTTTCATTAAACAAAAAAATAGCCAAACTCTATAAGACTAACCTCAAACAATCTGTGCTAATGTTACTTTCAGTGATGTTATGATTGATCTGTAAACACAGCTGACTGTTGAGTCAGGGAATACAATGCTGCCAACCACATCGCTGGGAGACATTGCATTCCCATAGTATGTAAAAAGTCCTGGAACTTTTTGATCGTACCTCGTATATATACACATTGTTACTGTATAGTAAAAGTACAATAAATATAATAGTAATAAAAATAAAGAAATTTAGTCAACACAATTTTATACAAGTTAGCAATCACAAGCTGCAATACTTAATCAGTAACAAACAAAATGACAATAAGTCATTAAGTACAAAAACTAATAGAGTTAAAATTATTACATTTAAAATACTTACAATTACAACGCTTATTCAGACTAAACAAACATTTATCATCAACAAATACAAAAATAATAAGTATTAATAATACATAGATCTATAAATCTTACAGCTGTCATATAGAACAATTTTTTTTAACTTTGTACAAAATCTATTTCATAAAATTTACCTATGCTGTACAAACAATTATTAATAATCAAATCTTTTTGGAAACCCTAACAACTCTTAGCAACTCTCTAACAAACAAAGGAAGAACATTTTAAAGTTAAACAATACATAGTAAAATGATTTTTGCGTTTTACTTAAATTGCACCTAAATAGCCCTAAACAACCCCTATTTCTAGTGGAATATTTATGATTGGAACCTAACATTTCATATGAGTCAGAATTGTCTTTAATATAAAGAAGACGTTTGAAAACAAATTTAGATGGAACAGTCATTATACCTCACTCTACGAAGATTGATTTAAAGTGAGCACGCGAAGGAAGTCCACACATTAACCTAATACATTGTTTTTGCAATTTGAACAACCTTTCACAAGAAGACTTATGACCCCATAACAATGTACCATAGCTTAAGTGACTGTGTATTTGAGCAAAGTAAACTGTTTTTTAAACTCTTAGACTCACAGAAATCCTTAACCTACGTAACAAATAAATTCCCTTACTTACTTTAGATTCTATTTTTTCAATATGGTCATCCCAGTTCAAACTTTCATCAATTAAAAACCCCAAAAAACTAACCGGATTCTGCTTCTGGGCCAGGTTATTTTTTTTATTGTAAGAAAAAGTTAGATATTGGACTTTGTTAATGTTCAGGCAAAGCAACTTAGCCGAACACCAGTCTTACAATGTTAGATACAGATTTTATGGTTAAATCTAACACATTTTTTGAGTTAGAGTTACTTAGATCATCAGCAAAGAAATAACTATGAACCAGAGGGGACGAAATGTTGATAGGCAAATCATTTATAAAAACTATGAAAAGTATTGGACCTAAAATTGACCGTTGAGGACTCCCTGTCCAACTGGTAAAAGACTAGATTCATCACCTTCAAAGATAACTTTTTAAAACTTTCCACCAAGGTAAGATGTCAAAAGTGACAAAGCATCTTCATTAAAACCATAAAATCTCAATTTATTTAAAAGAAGAGAATGTGAAACAATATCGAAAGCTTTAGATAAGTCAAATAGCTTTACATCTACATTTTTCCTACTATCAAGTTTAGAAATACAATCTTTTACAAAAGAAACTGCTGCTTTCACTGTACCTAGTCAAGACCTATATCCAAATTGGGAGCTGCTAAAAAGATTACTTTGTTCAAAATAGTCTACAATTTGATTATTTAGAACATTCTCCAATTCCTTAGACACTACAGGAATAATAGAAATTGGCCTATAGTTTTCAATTGAAGACTTGCAACCCTTTTTTTGTACCGGTATCACTTTAACAAACTTGAATTTTTTGGGAAAAACAGAGTCCATAATGCAGGAGTTTACAATATGAAATAACGGCTCTTTCAGAAAATTCAAACCATACTTTAATACTAATGAGTTTAAGTTATAAATGTCTAAACACTTGCTGCTGCTCATTTTAGAAATTATTTTTTCAATGTCAGTTACTTTTTAATGTCAGTTTAAGGTATTTAATTTGCCAGGTTTTCAGAACTTCATCATTTTGTAGAGAGTACGTGGAGAGAGGTGGGGTTTGTATTTTTGTTCGTGACACTCTAAAATATGAGTCCATTGATGTTTCCAACTTTTGCATAGAAGGAACTGTTGAGTTGGCAGCTTCCAAAATCTACCTTTCCTCAGGACTTCTTAAAGTCGTTTCAGTGTATAGACCACCATCTTCAAACTATGATGTTTTCTCCGACACCCTCTTTGATTGTTTACAGAGCATTGTTGCCGACGGTTCTCAAATAGTTGTTGCCGGAGATTTTAATGTGGACCTAGCTAAAGTTGACTCTAACTCCCGCAAGCTTCTCCACACGATGTCGTGTTTTGGTCTGAATCAATCTATTTTTAATTACACAAGGGAAGCAAACGGGTCAAGATGAATTATTGACAATGTATTTACAGATTTCTTATCAAATGACTTTCATTCCTGTATTGTGATATCGGCACTTTCTGACCACCACGCACAACTATTTGAGAATAAAACCTCCCTGTTCGATAAAGACAGAACACCAAAGTTTGTGATGAAACGAATCATTAATAATGAAAATGTTCATTGTTTTAAGAATTTCTTAAGATGCGAAGAGTGGAATGAGGTATTTTCTTCTACAAGCACAAATGACATATCACAAAACTTCTTTAACCTGCTTAGATATCATTTTGATAATGCATTTCCCTTAAAAAAAGGTAAAACTTAAATGTAAAAAATAGACTTAAACTTGATGCTGAACTTCTCTGGCTTCGTGACGAAACTAGACGTCTGTATTATCTAAGCAAAGACCTTGAAAATGAAGACAGCTTGAAAGTGGTATATCGTAGGTTGAAGTCATTGTACTGTGAAAGGATTAAAGAAAAGAAAGCTGATTCAGTTTCTCATAAAATAATTACAACTTCTAACATTACCAAAACTGTCTGGCAAATTGTTAATGCAAACAGAATTAGTCGAAACAAAGGAGTGACAAGTAATTTGAAAATTAGGGATTCCAATAATATCTTAGTCCAGGACCCTTTGTGCGTAGCTAATATGTTCAATAAATTCTTTTTGAACGTTGCTAATGATTTGGATCCCCTCAGCTCATCCTCAAACAAACGATTGGCTCCCTCTGTAAGTCAAACGTTCTTCCTCACTCCAGTGACTAAGCAAGAATTAGTAGGCATTATAACGTCCCTTAAAGCAAAGTCGACTGCTGGATTTGATGGTATTTCATCGTGATTACTGAGAGAGTGTTACGAGTTTCTAGTAGAGCCCCTTGTTTATTTGATAAACAGTTCATTTCTCAGCGGTTCTTTTCCAGACGTCCTAAAATCGTCTACAGTTACTCCTTTGCACAAAAAAGGCCAATCAGACTTAATGGATAATTTTAGGCCAATTTCCATAATTTCTTCGTTCTCTAAAGTCATAGAAAAGGCAATTCATAACAGGGTAACAGATTTTTTCAGAAAACACAATGTCATTTTCCAACATCAATATGGCTTTACCAAGGGGAGAGCAACCGTCGATGCTATGTTTCATCTAACAAATAAAGTTGTATCTGCTTTAGATAGTGGCAGTTTTGCTTCAAGCGCATTTATAGATCTAAGTAAAGCTTTTGATCTCGTGGATCATAAGGTTTTGCTTGAGAAGCTTCACAGAATGGGAATCAGAGGTGTTCCATGGTCCTGGTTTGAATCATACTTGTATCGAAGACGACAGGTTGTTAAAGTTCCGTATGTGGATGACGGCAATGTACTGAAACAAAGCTTCTCAGCTGAGGACATCATTCAGAGAGGTGTACCCCAGGGTTCTGTTTTGGGTTCCCTGCTCTTTTTAATTTTCTTAAATGACATAACTCTTGGAATTAATCATTCAGATGTATGTCTCTTTGCCGACGACACTTCACTCACTGTGACTGAAAAGAGTAGAGTGTCCATGGAGATGCAACTTTTTGTTGAAGCTAACTCTCTGCTAGAATGGTTTACCATGAACCGTCTTCAAGTGAACGCTACGAAGACAGCCCTCCTGGATTTCTCTATTAGTAAACAAAAGGAAGTGGGGTTGTCTTGCCTTGTTGATAGTTATGAGGTTCATTCAATCAATAACGTAAATTTCCTTGGCCTTAAGCTGGATAAAAACTTAAATTATCATGACCACATTAATAAAGTTTCAAAGTCCGTATGTACAGGAATTTTCATCCTTAGAAGACTGTCAAATTTGTTAGATGTTTCCCTTCTTATTTCTGTTTATTATGGAGTAGTTTATCCCCACCTCTCTTATGGAATTCAGATTTGGGGTTATGACTCATTAAAAACTGCTTATCTGTTTCGATTGCAGAAGAGAGCAATTAGGGTAATTTTTGGCATGAAAACGACTGAATCCTGTAAAGAAATCTTTCGCCAAAACCACATATTGACTTTACCCTCTTTGTATATCTTAGAATCCCTACTTTTTTTAAAACGCAATCCACAACTCTTTTCAATAGCTTCAACAGACCACAGCCACAACCTCAGAAACAAACATACATTTTCCATACCGAAACACAAAACTTCATTTTACTTTTTTGTATACATCTGTTATACAATGGTATTAAACTTCATAATTCACTTCCGATTGACTTAAGGAACGAAAAAAGTTATGATAAATTTAAATGTAAATTAAAGAGACTTTTAGTAGAAAAGTGTATTTACACTGTAAGTGAATTTTATTTATAGTTTATTGTAAATAGTAGTTGTAGTTTAATGTATTGACAATTTGCTCATGTACAAATTGTATTTATGGCAAAATAAATTGAGTTATTATTTTACAGGGAAAATGTTAAATGAAGTAACAGGTTTTTGTAGCTTATTCAAATTAAAATCATTAATGTGGTATGTTTTAGAAACTGTATCCAGTATCTCTCCAACTTTATCAATTAAATATGTGTTAAAATCATGAGCATTTATTTGAGTTTTACTACAGCCTCTAATAACAGGCCTGCAATCTGAATCTTTTTTGACAATATCCCACATCACTTTAGATTTGTTTTTGGAGTTATCAATAGCATTATCATTATTCTTAATTCTAGTTTCCTTAACTAAACATAATAAAGCTTTTTAACATTCCTTATACAGGTTCTTAAAATTATTATAACCAAAACTTAAATAGTAATCATAATAATATTCACACTTAGCCTTTAATATGTCAATCTCCTTAGTTTTAACTCTAGTTGATTTGGGTTTGGTTAGTTTCTCTGTTACCTGTTTGAAAGGAAAAGCTCTATCACTCAAAACTACTAACTGAGACATAAAAAAATTAACTTTTTCATGAAGATTATTAAGAGTTTTGTACATAAGATTCCAATTAATCTGTGATAGCTCTTGAACAAAAGTACAAAAATGTTCTTCGTTCATTATTCTAACTTTGTGCCCATTTGAATCTGAACGCAACAGTTTATGCCCATCAACCAGAGACCTTAACAGAAGTGCCCAATGTTCAGAAACTGTAGTTTTTACAACTAAACTCTCAATACTGTTTTGCTTATTAGTAAAAATATTATCAAGGCAACTACCATCAATATTACCAATTTTAGGCCTAATTATATCAGATGTGACAGAAGTTAAATTAAATGAACTAAACACATTTTTTATCATAGTACAATCCAAATTGTTTGATTGGAAGTCTACATTAAAATCACCAAATAGAATTATATTTGCTTTGTATTTACTCAGTTTTTCTAAAAGCCTGTTTAAATTGTCAATGAACACAGTTAAGATTAAAATTGTTAAGCCTTTACATTCAACATTAGGCCTATATATAGCAACTAAACTTTTATTTATGTCAAATAATAAAGATGCTGTAACTTAAAAAACCGATCCTGTCGACATACTATTTATTTTGGAGATGGGCCTTTGAGAAATTTTTTTAACAAAAATAGCACATCCTCCATGTTTTCTTGTAAGCCTACAATAGCTATTACTCAAATGGTAACCCTTGAATTTAAACAGATTAATCTCATCAAGAGAAAGTCAATGCTCTATTAAACAGACAACATCTACATCTAAGTTGTTGACATAATCTTCAACAACATAAAACTTGTTTGGAAGACCTTGTACATTCCATAATAAGGTAATCATTTCATCAGACCTACTAAAGCTAGAGACAGACTTGAAAAAAGAATTAATATTTGAAACAGTACAACTCTCCTTCACAAAAACTAAAATAGGCTTATCTCCATTGAAATTAAGAGAAGGCTTGCATTTAGTCCTATAAGTTGACTTCATGGACCGATGGCTGTCGGTCCACTCTTTTAGTTTTTTGGAACTACACTGTTAGGCCAAAACAAACATAGCCTATGTTTGATTATTTTGCTAATTGTCTTAGCTAAAGTTTGTTTCCCTAAGGTATTATTTATTTATTTATTTTTTATTTATTTATTCATAAGAGGCTGATCTTCAAGATATGGGCGAATATGGATTTTGAATGAATGTGATGAGTGTAGATGAGCGAATGTAGTCATTGTTACAAACTAAGGCCGACTATTCCTTAGAAAGTGTCATTAATTAATAGCCCAATGACAAATGAACAGCCGGTGATTATCAGCTGATCCTTCTCAAAATGTATTGACTCTGATTGGGATCGAACTGAGAACCTTTAGCACATGAAGCTGGGATTGAACCAACTACACTACCGACCAATTAAAATGCTGCCCATGCTTTGTATGATAATCCTTACTGCAATTACTAGTGTTAATAAAGCAATCATTCTTAAACTTAATACAATGTCCTTTGCCAGTTCAATCTCTTTGCTGACAATCGAAGAATCCATAAATCATGGCGGTGAGGCACATTTACAAAAATACATTGGTGTTTTCCAATTTTTCCATCGCAGACTCTAAGGAGGAAGCAGCTTGCATGGATTCATTTGAGTATACATTGTTGGCTCCTCCTATTATGACGACTGTGTCTTTCGAGGTTAACTTTTCTTCTCCAGAATAGACTCTGTTTTGGACAATGCTCCTCATTTTGGCACTGGGCTTGACCTGCCCTTCTACATCAAATTTCTAATTCAAATTTTCTTTTATTATTCTGGATAAACCATGTCCAAAACTATCAGAGAACAGTTTAATACAATGCTACGCCTTAGACTTAGGTTTAGTGAATTTTAGTTTCTGTAGGCTCCTTAATTCCATAGACATATGACTATGAGCCTCTTTCACAGGATGGCTAATATCTTCACTCTCATTTATGCCTTCATCAAGTACACTGAAACTGTTTGTTAAGAGAGGATAATCATTCAGACTAAGTTTACACTGATGATGTAGCCGCAAACTTTTTCTTGGAGGAACACATTCCCATCTACGATTTAAAGAGGGTTGCATGTCATCTACAGGCCCACATTTTAGGTTAGGTAGTACTGTACTTTGGTTGGCTACAATACCAGTTTTAGCGGTATTACTTTCCAAAACAAGTCTTTCGTTTTCTGATCTTAATTCACTAATATCTTGTTTTAACACATTAATTATCTTTAGAAGTGTGGATTCTGTTTCACTATTAGACTGTCCAGGAGTTGAGTTTGGATCGTCTGCAACAGTTAGTTCACTATCACAGCTTGAGCACCTCCACTCACATTTCTCATCAGGAGGATTATCTTCCGGTAGATTTGTATATTTAAAATGACTCCATTTGTTGCAGTAATCACAGATAATATCATTCCTTACAATGCTTACATTTTGTGTCATAAATAAGACGCGATTTAACCGGAGCTGACTTAGGAACGTCTTAACCACATGCTGCCATCTTCAATGACTTCCTTTACTTTATTTATATTGACACCTAATTTAGGTTTATTAAAACTAATTACCAGTCCAGTGCAATAATGGTCAGCTATTTTATCTTCTATTATATAAGATAAAATAGAAATTTCCTCATAACTGTAATTTGACAACCTGATGTTTACATGATCTAAACAACTAGATACCAGATTATTGTTATAAAATTCTACTCTGGTAGGTTTCTTAATGGTTCATATGTGTATAAAATATCAAGATAGGTATCAGAACCATATACTCCATTAAGATAACATATATTAATATCTCCCAACGTGATAAAGTTTCTTTCATTCATAACTATTTCTGATGATAGTAATTGCTCTAGATCTGTCATAAATAGATTAACATTATTGTCAGAGGGTCTATAACAAGTTGCTAACATCATTTCTTTTGACTTACAATATATTTTAGTTAGTAATAACTCCATAGAATTATATGGAAGAGTATAATCACTCTGTGCTAATGACATTTTGTCACGATACATAATAAGCAAACCACCTCCTTTTCCACTAGGCCTACATTTATACAAATTGACAAAACCATTCAACCCATATTATTTATATTCTTTCTCTATTAATCTCTGATAGCACCATTAAGTCTATACTTTCTATAACTGAATCAATAGCTACTATAAAAGTATCCCAATGTTGTCTTAAACTTCTTATATTGGTAAAATGTCCCTTGATTTTATGAATGTATGAAAATTTATCCAATTATCACATATTTGAAAATTCCTATCTAGTTATAAATTAATCTGTTCTAAATCTAAGTTTGTTCCTATTGTTAATATATTTTGATGTTTTATTTTTTATTGTGATCCATATACCAAAAGAGTAAAATGTGCTGTTGTGTGATATTCATTTAATACAACTAAGTTATTTTCTTGATGTCTTCGTGGTTAACTATTTGTATAACTCTTGATAAGTTGTCTTTTTTTAACCATGATCCTACTTCCATTCAACCAGATGTAATTTATATGATTTACTGTGTCTAGCTTGGTTAGCCTTGGCCATCAGCTCAGAGAAATATGGAGTTAAATGGTCATTAAAATAGAAAGTCCTATCCGGGAAAGCATCTTTAATAAACATTGAAACTTTAGGTTTTATTTTCCTTGCCTTGCAAACAATGGAATCTCTAGTTTCTCTTGCAGTGCATTGAACAATAATAGGAGCTAGGCCATTATTAGAGGGTAGTCTGTGTGCTGTGATTTCTTCTTTCTTTATTTCTACTCGTAAATCCATTGAACGCAAAAGGTTAACAACTATTTCACGGAAATCTTCTTTATCTTTTTGTGGAATGCTCGTGATGACAAAGTTTTTACATCTAGCATATTGTTTTTCTATTTCCAACATTATTTTTAGGTCTGACATGTCTTTTTCTAAACTTATTGTTTTCTCTTCTATTGCCTTTATCTTATCCAGTGTATCCTGAAATCTTTCTTCTAATTGTGTAACTAACTCCACAATGTTATCTATTCTTTCAATAAGATTTAATTCATGTTTTTTAAAAAGACCTTCAATGAATTTCTTTAAAGTTGGGATAGTGGAGTCCTCAACTTCTAGGTCTGAGTCGACACTTTGTGCTCTGGATTTTCCAGTTTTACAATTTGAGCATTCCCATTCATTTTTCCACTTTTGACTTATAGATTTCCAAGTAGATAATTTCATTTTTAGGTCTGAAGATTCAAAATGATAGGTATTACTGCATTTACTGCAAATTGCACTATCTACGTCCAACAGAATATCCTCTTTGCACTGAATACAAACCATGTTATTTACAGTAATGCCTGAAGTGATTTAGTAAATGTAATATTTATGATTTTTAAACTTTAATTTATTGTAATTTGATATTAAGACATTAATAAAATATTGTATTGTAATTAGGCCTACCTTGTTTTTGTATAAACAACATAACCTCCTTTCACTTCACTTTATATTTTACTAACAAAATGGATCATTTAATTATCTTTTAAACAGTACAATTAATGAAAATAAATCATTTTATTAATAATATAATATGAAAACTGATAAAGTTATGATGATGCAAGTTTATTAGCAATTAATATTTTAGTCCAAATGTTCCCCTATAATAGAAATATTTTTGTATTATTTTTAATCAGTCAAAAATTTAGTGGAACATTATGAAGTTGTAATGTTGCAGTGAAATAGTTCAAAAACGCTGTTCCATTGGAAATACTAGTTTTTCACTATATGGGAGGTGCCTGTATTATTTAGATTTTATTTGGGTCATGAAAGCAGAATTAACTTTCAAAACATTCCTTTTGGAAAGTCCTTTTATAATGACACATACATAAAATAGATGCTGCAATTGAGGTCGTTTTTAGAGAAATTGCTCTCATAGATTGTGAGGAAGTTTGTGAGCTAGGCATAGTAAAAGGGCTACTAGAACTTAGTTTATCAACTATATGGCTTTGTGAATTACTTGTTAGTGGAAAGTCTTTTTGACTGTTAGAGAGAGTTAGTTTAGTAAAGACTTTCTGTCAGGACATATTTTTTGCTCAAGAGCCATCTATAAGTTACATACATTGGAGTGAGTTATTCACTAATCAGGTGTGTTAACATTACAAAAAGGCTCTCAACATTTATTTTGTTAAAATATACTGCATGTTTCTAACTTTTGATTGTCAGACAAAGCTAAAACTAAGCTAGGTTATAGCTTATAGTTATAATATAAACAATAATAGAGATATTTCAAGGTCATTGACCTTATCTTCATTTCACCTGTTTGTGTGCGTGTGCTTCACTTTCAAAGGACTTACCATAGGAATTTTAAAAAGGTAAGACTGCTCCCCTGTCCCGTACAAAACATACATTTAAACTAATTTAAATTTAAGGGACTACTGGCTCTTAACTTGACCATCTTTTCCACAAAATGAGGTGTTGTGTATTTTCATAACAAAATTAAGATTATATTTTTGTATGGAGCTTCCACTTGCCCTTAAACTCCCATTGATCATCCCACTGGTAAATGACAACTGCCAGTTGAATTCTCAAGTGTCCAAAATGGCCCTGAGACCCAAACATGCAACACTATAACTGAGGCTAACCTAGCTTAGTTGTAGCTTTGTCTGACAATCAAAAGTTAGAAACATGCAGTATATTTTAACAAAATAAATGTTGAGAGCCTTTTTGTAATGTTAACACACCTGATTAGTGAATAACTCACTCCAATGTATGTAACTTATAGATGGCTCTTGAGCAAAAAATATGTCCTGACAGAAAGTCTTTACTAAACTAACTCTCTCTAACAGTCAAAAAGACTTTCCACTAACAAGTAATTCACAAAGCCATATAGTTGATAAACTAAGTTCTAGTAGCCCTTTTACTATGCCTAGCTCACAAACTTCCTCACAATCTATGAGAGCAATTTCTCTATAAACGACCTCAATTGCAGCATCTAGAATTTAAAATAGTGGTCATAATATTGATTTTTATTATATAATAGAAATGTGCAGCAAGCTTTCAGTTTAAACTGTATCCAATTTAGAACATCTGGTGTTATGTATAATTTATTACTGTACTCAATTATTTTTAATTTTAAAAGTTTAACCTACCACAGTAATTGTATTCCATTTGTTTTGATTTAACAGCTTTAATCAAATAAATCAATCAATTAATATATCTCCATAAGAATACCATAGGAATTTTGGAGGCCAGTGGGACGGAGTTGTGAGGTCGAATAGGAAAATCCTTTTTTAGTAAGCTGATAGGGGCCAAGATAAACCTATGTACAAAATTTCAAGTCAATTGGACTTATAGTTTTGGAGAAATAGTAATGAGTGGTAAATGCCTTTCATATATATTCACAGGCGAATGAATATATATATATATACACTTCTTTGTTGGCCTGATCAGGAAATTCCCACATTTATTAACCTCCATAATTCTTCCTGCCAAAATAACCGCTGGTAGTAAATTGCTTTGTGGCTCCTGAAGGGAAATGTGCAAAATTGACTGAATCATGAAATTTCAATAGAATTTGTGTACGATGGTTTTACGTGTCCACAACCATTGATGAAGAGCGAATGTTATTTTCAGATTGAAATGTTATATGTTGCTTGCCAATGAGTATTGAGGTAGTGCAGTGATAAGTAATATTGAAAATTGTATTAGCAGTTAGTTGTATTTGTCATATGGTGTTTATTTACATACAACAAAATACAGTCAAACCTATCATATCCAGCCTAATATGGCACCAGGTTATGCAGGATAAATTAAAAACAGAATATGAAATTATCGTAAGAAAGGCATGATTTTATTATAGCAAATGCATTACAGATACTGCGGTTAGTTCAGAACAGAATAGAAAAATGTTGGCAAAAAATTACCCTTTCTTATAGTTAACTTCTTATAAATTTCATCCTTTGGTACTGAGATAAAATTTTGTTTATGACATATTCTGTAATAAGTTTACAAAATGGCGTACATATAAAGCAACTCTTATTTATGCACTCAAAAGGGTATAGGGAATAGGGGTCAACTTATGTGACCAACATGCTTGTTTCATTGTTTCCTAAAATTGTGCAGGCAGAGAGGAATGCGAAATTCCCATTACAGTCCCTATCCCACCCTCCCCCACTTTACATACACGTTGGAGAATTTACTTTCCTTTGTCTTTCTCATTCAGCCAGTTATCTATCAGAGGTTCCAGATATAACAGGGCTGTATATGAAAGGTTTTACTGTACTGATTATGTATTTTTATAAACTTTTTTATTTCAATTAATGAAAGGAGGATTAGCCAGCCGATCAGCAACTCTGGGATCTATTTCATCTGGAGAGCCTGGAGTGAGGCCGGTACCTCGTGCAGAGTCTGCAGTGAGACCAGTACCTCGTGGAGAGCCTGCAGCAAAACCAGTACCTCGGTCTCAAATACATCAGCGACCAGTAGGCGGCAGACATGAGCAATTGACAGACTCAGGAAGGAAGAGGTCCTTAGAAAAGTAAGTCAGATGGACTGTATGTATGTGTCACAACAAAAGTAATTTTATAATACAGTAAAACCTTGATAGTTTGACAGTTTGTGGGCCACAAAGTTGTCGAAGTATCAAAATGTCAAACTACAAGGCGTGTTTTTAAAGGAAGTACTGTTTTGGAATCCTACTGTTATAGTGCTGCGATTGGTGTTTGGCACATGAGAACTGTGTACCACTATCTGTTGGTAAACCACAGCTGCTGTTATGAATCCATTTGACTTCAGTATTTAAGGTTGCTTATGAGTGTTTAAAATACCTTCTCCAATTGAAATTGCCACCAACAGTAAAGTACGTGTTTTGGTAAGTTTGTTTTGTTTTGTTAAAGGTGTGAAAGTAGCTTACATTCATTGTGCGATCTGTGAACTTTATGGAAAAAAACAGAATGAGTGATGAGATGGTGAGAAATCGGTAAGAACTTTTAAAGATGGTTGTATGAATGTGCATGATGAGAAAAGAAGTTGACAATTTTGTGAAAAACGTTGATGAAAAAGTTAGAGAAAACAGTCACATTAAAACTATATCATTATGTAGTGAGTGTCCTCAAGTGTCAAGAAGTATTGATCTATAAAATTGTGACAGAACATTTGAAGTACCGAGAGTTATGCTTATGCTGGGTTCCCAAAATGCTGACGTAGAATCCCAAAAATAAATTTTTAGCAAGAGTAAAAAAAAATCTAAAGTTTAGCCAGTTCTCTCACATTCCTATAATATTTTCATTAGAATCATGATGGCGACGATTTTTTAAACCAAATTATGAGTGTGACAGATCTTACGATGAATGTAAGCTGCTTTCATGACCTAAGCTTTAAGAATTCTTACACAGCACATAATTCACAGTCGGCAGCATTTTCAATCAGAGAAGGCATTTTTAATACTCGTAAGCAACCTTAAATACTGTTGAATGGATCTATAATGGCGGCTGTGGCTTGCCAACAAATAGTGGTATACAGCACGCATGCACCGAACACCAACCGTAGTAACTACAATGGCGAGATTCCAAAATGGTACTTACTTTAAAAACACACCTTGTACAATGTATGGTAATCATGGTAACAGAGTGGCCAAGTGATTAAGGCTTCAAACTGTGGAGGGCTTGGTCCAAGGTTCGAATCCTCAACTGAGCTAATAGTCAATACTTTACATGTTAAAGAAAGTTCACTGCAGGCACATGTGAACTGGGGAGTGAAGGTTTTTATTTAAAAAAAACTAATAAAAAAAATAATAAAGGCAGAAAATACTGTTATACTAACATGGTGCCTGAAACATAACAAAAATGTGTAATGATCAGAAAAAATACAGCACGATAGTCTAAAAACTAAACCTGCATGATCAACTAGAGGATGACTAGGAAATACAACATACGAGATTTTTACAGAACCCTCTTCAAGAGAATCAACGGATTGACCCCACAATATCTTTGCTTCAGGAAGAAAGATGGAAACTCACACTAACCAATCAAGAAAACTGTGCTGAATTGGCACAATACATTTCAGATCTTCTAAATGACCCAGAAGCCTCACAGAAATATATCCGTCAACATCCAACACAAAACAACCCGGATTCTTTACCACCCATGAAGAGGAAATAAGGGAACACAATCAAGCAACTGATAAACCACAAGGCTGCTGGTGAAGATAACGTAGCTGTGGAACTGCTCAACTAATTGGGTAAAATTCATTGAATTAGCTTTACAAAAATAATACAACAAATTTGGATAACAGAAATATTTCTAAAGATCGGAACTGCGAATTGAGGCCTCTAATATATTAGGAAACATGTAGCAAGATTCCTGGACACTTGTTTGCCATGGGGACAACATGTGTCCGGACCTCGGACAAAGGTGGACAAGAATATCAGTACTCATTTGTTGAAATGGCATTAAGTCAGTTAAGAATAGGGTTTCAGCCAAGAAAATGCCTTGTAAAAGTAATAATAACAATAAATCTTTATTTACCAAATCGTACAATATACCAACAGAGCTATATAATTTTATTAATAGCATATTAAGATTAGCAAAATATGTTAACTGTCTAATATTATTTTTACTTAACGCTAACACATAAATATTTAGAAAAAATTCAATTATAAAAGTACAATACAATTTGGCAAATAATCGGTGCCACAAGGCATAGCCCGGTCGGGGTTACCATCATTACTTATCCATAAGGAAGAAACGAAGAAAAAACTAAGTGAAAAGCTTCTTCTTGTTGCTTTGATAGCACAAAAAAGAGACCCAAATAGGAAAATATTCCTACATCCTATGCATAACCAAAATGACAAATAGATTCGTACACTATTTTACGAACTACTATGTGTTGACGCATATAGGTTTTTAAATTACTTTCACATGTTTAAAACACCATTGATTGGAGCTGATCAAACAGAAATAATTAGTAGTGATACAACAATGAGAGAAATCTTTTGCCAAAAGAAAAGTTGGCCATATTATAAATTTTCACCTACATTCTAAAAGCAATTTCAAGTTATTAATTTGAAATATTTTTTAAATTACAGTTAAAAATACAACTTAATGGAAAAATAGTGAAAATATTAATAAAAAATTAAAATAGTCAGACTAAATATTACAAATCTTGAACAGATTGGTAAATTTGACCAGTAGTCTGGTTTATGGGTAGTTCTGCCTGTGTATATGATCTCTGATGGTTTCATACTTCCTTTGACTATATAAGCACATACTTGGGCAGTTTATCAGTGCATTTTTGGCTGTGAATGTTAGACAATGTCTTCTGAAAAAATCAAGTTAACTAATTTAGTTAGATTTTTCACAGCTTCATCCTCATTGCTGTTTTATTTTTGTTATATTAATAATAATATTTATAAGTATTAGGTCAAATAATGTGAATATAAATGGAGTAACTGCAATGAGTTACATTGATGTGTGAAGTAGTTGTTACCGACTACTTCACATTAGTAAACCATTACAAATGAAATCAATTTAAAACAACTTTATTTACTACATGCATCAAAAAGTAACTTATCATAATTTTTAATTTTATGAGGCCTACAACGTAACTAAGGAATCAATTTTATAAATACTAAAAGCAAAGAAATGGTTGCTTCTGGAAATTTTTTTTGAAAAGTTAAAAATTTTGAATTTTATAAAACTTATAGAAATTATTACTGTCTACCATGTATTAAAATATGAAAAGTACAACTGCAGTTTTTTTAATACTATAACTTACTATAACTTAAAGCTTTAATATGTATAAGTCAAAATATTGAACAAGGAAAACAATGGTGTGACTAACATTTTCACTGGTCTCTTAGTTTCTTAGTAAATAACCTTCAAGATCGGGTATACATAATTTTTTAATTTTTGCACCAACAGTAGTGTTCAGAGTGCAAGTGTGAAAGCAAAAGTATCCGCCACATGTGTCCTTGTATAGCAGAGGCCATAAATAACAATGCCCTAAGCCTGGCGTCAGCTACTACAAATTTTTTGGTGAGTGTCCAAGCTTGGATACCGCTGGACACAAGTTTACGGCTCTAATCAACATGTGGCCTAGTGTAATGCTCCCATGTAAATAATGCTTTTACCAACCCAGACACATGTGCCCTAGTGTAATAGAGGCATTATCCATCCTGTTCAGATGTAAATAACTACAGAGAAATTTCCTTGTTACCAGTCACCTATAAAATATTTTCAAGAGGACTATTATATAGAACTCAAGAACAATTTCAAAAAGAAGTAGGGGAATATTATCAGGTTTCTGACCTAAACCTTCCTATTTCAAACAAATCATCAATTTAAAAGAAGCATTGAAATACCAAGTTTACCAACATAAACTGACTTCATGCACTTTTGTCGACTTTAAGAGGGCATATGATTCTATTAACCGCACATCTCTCTTCAACATACTACATGAACTTGGGCTTGGCCATAAAACTTCCACACTTATCAGGCTCTAATTAAACAAAAATCTGAATAAAATTCATGGATCCTCAGACCCATTAGAAATTAGAACGAGAGTTGACAAGGGGATGGAATCTCCCACTATTCTTCAATCTAACACTAGACAAGGTCATCAGGGAACGGAAAGCTAAGTTTTTACAAACAAACTTGTAGAAACCAATAAAACTTGGAAGAAAAATATAATTTTAACTTAGCTTTTGCAGATGACCTTGCAATTTTATCAAAAACAGAACATCTGGCAGTCATACAAATGGAAACCCTCTGATAATGTGTGTAAAAGGTTGGCCTTCAAATTTGAAAAGCCAAATTTTTCTCCACATACTGGACATAGAATCAACACACAATGTTAGCAAAGATCAAAAGAGTCCTTTAAATATTTAGGAGAAGTTCTGGAGCCTAGTGCAAAATGAAAAAAAGATCAAGCTAGAAGAGGGAATCAAAATTAAACTAGCACACAGAATAACAGATGACATATACAACAAAAAGTGCATCACAATACAGACAAAGATAGACACTACAAATCTATTCTATTCTTTTTTAAGAAAAGGATACTTAGGTACTCAACAAAAAACAATAAATAGAACAGGAAAGCAGAACATAGAATTATTTATTTATTTATTCATAAGACGCCGATCGTCAAGATATGGGCGAATATAGATTTCGAATGAATGTGATGAGTGTAGATGAGCGAATGTAGTCATTGTTACAAACTAAGGCCGACTATTCCTTAGAAAGTGTCATTAATTAATAGCCCAATGACAAATGAACAGCCGGTGATTATCAGCTGATCCTTCTCAAAATGTATTGACTCTGATTGGGGTCGAACTGAGAACCTTTAGCACATGAAGCTGGGATTGAACCAACTACGCTACTGACCAATTATCAGGAAGATACTCGGCCACCTGAAAAATGAAGACAGTTACAAACTTCAAATAATAAGACAACAAAATAATTATCTAAAATTAAAGCAGACATAAAGAAACGTTAACTTAAATTTTACGGCCATATACACAGACTTTCCGAAGACAGACTGACTAACAGGTATTAAATGCAACAGAAAATTTAACAATGATGAATTTGACTGCTGAAATAAAAAAAAGATTTGGTGAGCGCACAGACAAAAACACAAGAATCATTGCACAGGAACAGTGCCAGAAAAAAGGTAAATACGTAGGAAGTTAAGTCAGAGAATAAAGCAAAACGACCAAAACAGGTTTGTTATTGGAACGAAAGAAACAACATGAAGAGAGAATGAAAACTTCCGTAAAAAGAAACCATAAGAACTAACATGATCTATATTAGGAATATAAGTGTTTAAAAATAATAATAAAAAAGGAAGAGAAAATAATCGATTTTTCCTAAGAATTTTATACTAATTTGACAATTTGCATGCTGAATTAGATTAGAGCTGAACCTGGGATAGGGTGTAATAATTTAAAAAAATAAATTTTCTACAGGAAAATTTCACGTGTTAAAGGTAACTAAAAAATATTCTCATATATATATATATATATATATTGTGGATATTTTACTTTTTTTAGCCTAACTATACAACATTTGCTAATTCTATCATTAACCCTTCGCGAGCTAATTTATATTCTTAACATAAGCGTGTATGACACTAGGTTGGGTCACTAATAAATTTTTACCAATATATAATACGCTTATATAAAATTAACTATTATATGCAAAATGAATTAATTTTTGGCCAAAATAATTTTTCCCTAGAAATAACACTTGCGTATATACACGTCATTAGCTCTAAGGGAAATTGTTTTGTGCGTTTTTACCCACCATTAGCATGTTCTACTAAAATCGGTTGTTAGGTAAGTTTTGAATAAAATACTAATTTGTTGTTAATTTCATTTAATTGTATAATCTAATGGCTAAACATCATTTTACATGTGTATTCAAGCATATTTCTCTTTAGTATGATATGCCTCAAAGCAGATTTCTGGATGCAAGTGAGGCTTTCCCTGGCAGGTTTTACAAAAGTAAACAGAACTACATAAATAAAATATAGCGAACAAATAGAATTCATAAGCCAAAGTAACTTGTGTCTAAGTAAACAAAGGGTGTGGCACGGAATACAGCAGACAAAGCGCTGGACTAACAGCGACACAAGTTTTAGAAAGAGAGGAGGGTTGAGAGGATAGGGAAGAGATAGGAAGGGGGAGTCAGCAATGGTTTTGGGTGGAGGAAGTATTATGACTAATAACGAATGGCGTGTGACCTTGGGAGGCAGAGTGGGGATGAAACATACTCAAATTTCATATGACGTGTATTCCTAGCAAACGCTCGTTGAGCTAAAAACAGAGTGTGTATGTATGTATATATATGCACACCGCTCACTCGGAGAAAAATGTTTGCGTATATAATCAGCATAAGCTCGTGAAGGGTCTTAAGAATAAATACTTTTAAGAATGTAAATAAAATATTCAAGAAATTGTTGGTTTGAAGCTAGAATATGTATAATAAATTGTCTGATTTTGATTTAGAAAAAAAAATAAATAAAGGTTAATCTACAGAAAGTTCCAAATCTGCAAGTCTGAAAATTAGAGTTTGATGTGGGCAAATAACGTATACTCTAAATTTATTAATTTATTAACAATTACTTTATTTTAACCAGCCATATAGGAACAAATAAAAAGGCTTTATGTTTACAAAGGCCTATATAAGCTGAGTTTTACAAACCGATAAACCCGACTACTTATCACTAGATTGGTCTGGATGGTGTATGAGGTTGCCTAGGAGCACAGCTGATCAGGCTCACTTATTTCAATATAACTGTTAACTCTATTATTAAGTAAAATATCTTCTGTGTCACTCAAGATTTGGTTCACTAAAAGTATTTTAAATAGTTTGGTCTAAAGCTGGGGTCCCAAACTTTTTTGTACCCCCCTTCCCCCTGTTGAAATGAAAGCCACCCCCAATAGACCTTAAAGCTTAGACAATAAATTGTATGGAATTTTTGGGCATACAAATACACAAGTATTACATTAAAAATTGTATCATTTCGTTCAACTTCTTCCACTATAATATGATAAAACATTTTTAAGATTTAATTTACCAGGTAAAGAAATACTGGTTAAAGGAAAAGAAGTTAGTACGTTAGTAAAGATGGATGAGCTCTCATTGTCACTAGTGAATGAGCTCTCATTGTCACTAGTGGATGAGCTCTCATTGTCACTAGTCTTAAAAGAAGTTAGTACGTTAGTAAAGATGGATGAGCTCTCATTGTCACTAGTCTTAAAAGAAGTTAGTACGTTAGTAAAGATGGATGAGCTCTCATTGTCACTAGTGAATGAGCTCTCATTGTCACTAGTGGATGAGCTCTCATTGTCACTAGTCTTAAAAGAAGTTAGTACGTTAGTAAAGATGGATGAGCTCTCATTGTCACTAGTCTTAAAAGAAGTTAGTACGTTAGTAAAGATGGATGAGCTCTCATTGTCACTAGTCTTAAAAGAAGTTAGTACGTTAGTAAAGATGGATGAGCTCTCATTGTCACTAGTGGATGAGCTCTCATTGTCACTAGTGGATGAGCTCTCATTGTCACTAGTCTTAAAAGAAGTTAGTACGTTAGTAAAGATGGATGAGCTCTCATTGTCACTAGTCTTAAAAGAAGTTAGTACGTTAGTAAAGATGGATGAGCTCTCATTGTCACTAGTCTTAAAAGAAGTTAGTACGTTAGTAAAGATGGATGAGCTCTCATTGTCACTAGTCTTAAATCGTAGCTTCATATATTATTTCCAACCGCTCTCACACCCCTGACTTGTTTTCATGCTCCCTGGGAGGGCTGGCCCTCGAGTTTGGGAACCCCTGGTCTAAAGTTTTACTAACAAAATGTTCAAATTCATTATCATCCACTTATCTTGCAATTTTTTTAATGAAATGACAACTAAATTACCAAATACTTTTACTTATCTTTTTACATTATACAAAATACAGCAAGAAATTAAAAAAAATGTCTAGATGTCACTTATGAAACTAGGAAGAAAGTGTAACAAGGAATAATTATTTGTGTGTTTTTATAAAATTTTCCCTCATAAACAAATAAAATACAAAGTACTATAACACCTAATATTTTTACTAACTACACTTTCTGTAAAATATAATGACAAATAATATCAAAGAAACATGATAAATAAATAAAACAATGTAAGCACAAAACCAAACTACTAGTAAAGAATCAAAGAAAACAATGCTGTAAGGCAGTTGGCTGCAAGTAATCACATCTACAGCTGTCTGATATATAGTTCATTTGTTCCTGCCAAGGAGTGTAGTGCAACGGAACTAGGAACTGTCTGCTGTACAACATTAGTGAAGATCATATGAATCAAAAAAGGTTCAAGGTAGCAAATATGTTCTATAAAAACAATATGCACAAAAACCAAACTGACATCTTACATGGCAAATATAAATTAAATTGAACACTATATCCATTGTCAGGCAACAAAATAACCAACAGTATCTATAGTCGTTTGCTACGCTATGGCTAAATACGAAGGTTGTGTCTATAGACGTTTACCGCATCCAAAGGGTTAAGTATGGACAGTACAGTAACTGTACTGTACAAGGTACAGTAACTTAATGTTCAAAAAATTTATAATTTTGTGGTGTTTTTCACTTTAACATTGTTTTTTAGTTGATCTGTACGGCTAAACTGTATGCAATAATTTTGCAGCATCGTAGCTCCTTATCACTGTGTCAAAAGTATAAGGAGTGTTAAGCCATCAAGGTTCTACTGTAGGTTAAACAAACTATGAATTAGTCTTTGAGAATTTTGTCACTAAGTTGAGAATGTTTAAAGATTGTTCTGATAGATATCAATCTTCTTCTAAACCATCTACAACTATAATCCTCAGAAGCATAGCTGCAATAGCTCTCAACTGATAACTGTCACATAAGACCAACGATAAATCTTCTCCGTTCTTCTTCACTTTAGTCACGTGTGCCATAAAAACTAACATTTAATCTTCCCATCCTTGTAACAAAAATATAATGAACTATTTCACTTCACTCAAATTTATTCATTTATCAGTTACACAGTTCATATCATGTAAGTTAGCTCGAAACCATTTGTAATAATAAATAAAATTATACAAATTGTTTTGCTTTGATTAAATTAAATTTTTATTTGTTGATAGTATGCATAATTAAACCTATTCATAGTTAATGTTATAAGTTGTAATTCTTGTAAATTTGTAATTGCCTGAGTGTATGAATTTACTGTCATAAGAGAAACCCATCTTACATAGTACTATTAATTACAATTATAATATATAAAGAAAGTAATAATAAAACATCTTTTCTGAAACATATTTAGTATACGGTTGATATTAAAAAAAAAAAAAAACTTAAAATATTCTAGTTATGCTCAAACAATTTTTTAATCTTATTTGAGCAAAATATCTCATTGACTTACCCAGCCATACACGTATTGGACCTCCCATCTACCCACATACATACAGATGGTTAAATGGGTAATAAAACTGTACATTTTCAGTATGTAGACGTGAGTGGATCAATACCACTGTACAGTACATGTATAGGTGTTTGGGTGAATCATTTTTCACTTTACTTGTATGTTATATGGTGACAAGTGTACGTCTATAGGTATGTAGACGTGAGTGGGTCAATACCACTGTACAGTACATGTATAGGTGTTTGGGTGAATCATTTTTCACTGTACTTGTATGTTACATGGTGACAAGTGTACGTCTATAGGTATGTAGACATGAGTGGGTCAATACCACTGTACAATACATGTATAGGTGGTTGGGTGGGTCATTTTTCACTGTACTTGTATGTTACATGGTGACAAGTGTACGTCTATAGGTATGTAGACATGAGTGGGTCAATACCACTGTACAATACATGTATAGGTGGTTGGGTGGGTCATTTTTCACTGTACTTGATGTTACATAGTGATATGTGTTTAAGGTAGGCATAAAAATGTACATGTATGGGTGGGTAGATGGGCCTTCCATATGCTTGGTCGTAGTGATTAATAAGAAAACTGACAACACCTCCGTACAACTCTGAAACGCATTAAGCAGACAAGTGTCCAATTCCCCAGGTCAGACACTTCAGGCAGTTAAGAGCTCTTGTGGATTTTTTTTATGTATAATCTGTTATTTTTATTTTCTCATATAGTCCTCATCTTTTTTAGGCTGGTATTTATTAAATATTTACCTTTTTTAGCTTTACAATAAGCCTCTTAATTGTGTATTTCTGTACACTAGCTGTCACATAGAAAACGATGCTTATATGTGCACTTTACTTATATTGTGTAAAATTTAAATGAAGTTGTCGTTCATACAGATCTTTCTTAATTCACTTTTATTATTCTCAGGAAATAAAAATCATCCAAGAATCCTTCCTCCTTCCTCTAAGATTATGTCATTCCACCGAAGTCTAGTTACTGCCAACGTCAAACGTGATGGAAAGTATCTATTACGCTTAGTATTAATCTTCTATTTTCAGTTGTATTTTTCCTAAAATATACACTATTATACAATGTGAAACGTGTTGTTTTTACTTAGGATTGACAGTGTTTTAAAATAATCTTTTTAGCAAGTCATAAGAAATGTTGTTAAAAATGTCACTTTCTACTTTTGCATGACTTTAAGGATTGTAAATATTTTAAATAATATTTAAAAACACTAACAAGCAAACTATTGATCACTTGGTAAGTTTTGAACCTTAGATCTTGTACTCAACATGCCAGATTTTCTTATGTGATGGCACACATATTTTACAACTAAGTTGGTAAAAATATCACTATATATAACAAAATAGAGAAAGTAAAATAGAAAGTTGTATTTGGTATAGAATACACGCCTGTGTGGTGTAAGTTATAATGCTATACAAAGTGAATGTTGGTGAAGATTTTGACAAGTACAGGTTTGGTTATTACCTTAATTTATTATTACCAAAGACTGGAAAATATTATGGAGTGAAGTGAACAATCAGCAGAACAGCAGCAGTACAGAACACAACAAAATCATTGTGCTTTTTAATTGTTATGTGAATAACTTACTTTAATTACTCTCTGTAATAGTATTGTAATATTTATACAGAGTGTCTCAAAACTGTACCAAAAGTTCATTTTTTAATGAACTTTACGTCTCAAATTTGATTAGCTGATATTTAAATCTGTTACTTGGAAACACTTATTGGGCATTCATTTTGCAGTATTTTATTCTATCAATTGAGCCAGTTTAAGAGCTACTCATATTTTTTCAAGAAATTAAAACTTCCGTTACTCTGTAGAGAAGATTTAGATTCAATCTCGAAAGAGGGAAAATGTCTAATTTTTTTTCCTACTAAGAATCAAATTATTAAAAATGTTCAATGATCTATAGGATAATTGGTATATTGTTAAATATCAGCATTTATTTATGAAATTGCTAAAAGTGACCCACTATATATTGGATATAAGGTTACAGAGTGCAGAGGTTAGCTGAAGTTTATCCTTGGATAAACAGAGTTGAGTAATTGTTTACTCTCTAAGGTTATTAATTGTTCAACTTTGACCTTTGTTGAAATACAAAGTAAATCCCAGATAATTATTTTAGTTATATTTTTATTTGTTTGCAAATAAGACAGTTTACTGAAAATTAAGGTTTAGGTGGTGGATTCATTTTATTGAGCCAATACAATTTAGCGTATAATTCATTATTGAGAACATTTACATACATTTGGTAGCACTGTAAATGAAAATAGAAAACGTTGTTTGAAATCTCTGGTTTGTAACTGCAATTTGCAAATGCAATCTTTGGGTTAACTAAGACAATTAATATTTAATTTTGCTAGTTGATTAACTTATTCTTAAGTGCCTCTTCATAAATCTGGTCTTTTAATAGTCACAGATTTATTAGGCCACCTCATGATCTGGTATTTTAATATTACAGTTCATTCTCTTAATATTTTGTGCAAATATGCCGTCAATTAAATACTCACAAGTAATTTCTAGTTATTAAGCTCATTTTACTTTGCATTGAATATTCAGCCTAATTTAATGAGTCCTTGTTATGAAACTATTTTATCAATTTTAATAGTTACATTTCTAAAATAAAAATATCCACCTGTTACTTTTTCAGATTATCACCAGATGACTTCTTAGTTGATGCTGGAGTGTCATTGAAGACTACGACAGAGGTGAAGCGAATTCCCACACCAAGGCCAGTGCATCGCACGCTGATTACCTTAGTTCCTTCAAAGGAAAATGTGGCTAGAGACAAATCAGAATCAGCAGAGAGAAGTCTGGTGAATTTATCATCAACAAGATCATCACTAGGTGTGATCAACAAAAACTTGAATGTACCAAATTATTCAAGTAACTTGCCGGTGAAGAAAACATCATTAAAACCTTTGAGCAATGATGAAATTGAGAAAGAGCTAATGCAGTCAGACAATACCAGCTCTTTCACTCGTCGAATATCCAACAGACTTAAGTCCTCAGGCACAGCTGTTAAAACTGTGAAAAAGGAAAACAAAAGACTTAGTTTGGATGTGGCTGAAATAGCAAATATCAGTATAGGACCAGAAATACGTTCAAGTAATATAAACAAGCGTTACAGCTTAGATGTTGATTCAAAAAAGGTACTTGGTAACAAGAAAAGTTTAACTTGTATAAACAACAACACATTATTAAGTCCAAAGTTAGGTTCTACCAGATCAGGAATTGTCCGTCCACAATCTTGTGTACTGCAAACAGAAAAAGTAAATCATTCAAAAAGATCGATGTCGGTGGAAAATTTACCACCTAAAGTGACCAGACTTGCCAGCCGACTGCCCATAAGGTAAGATATAATGTAAAAAATTCATATCCTTTATAACTATAAACAGAGCTTTGGAATAAAAGCTAATATACAAGTCTTCTCAATAGGCTATTTTTAGAAATTGATGTTGATGAATGATAAAAGTATGCCACTAAATTTATTGCCTTTTTTTGGTCCCTCAATTTTTTTAAATTTCAATTTGGGTTACCATTCACCACTTCGTTAACACCAGTGAAGATTAGAATAGTGTGTCAAGATATAATGAAGAAATGCATTAAGCTGTAGGAACTGAAATAATGACAAAAATTATACTATTCAGCATAACACATTTCTGTTTGTACTATTTCACCTATAAGTCATGCTGATCATTAAGCATTGTAGTCTATCCCAGTTCCACAAAGGAACCATCCCCGGGCCCTGTAAGGTACTATTCAGCATAACACATTTCTGTTTGTACTATTTCACCTATAAGTCATGCTGATCATTAAGCATTGTAGTCTATCCCAGTTCCACAAAGGAACCATCCCCGGGCCCTGTAAGGTACTATTCAGCATAACACATTTCTGTTTGTACTATTTCACCTATAAGTCATGCTGATCATTAAGCATTGTAGTCTATCCCAGTTCCACAAAGGAACCATCCCCGGGCCCTGTAAGGTACTGTTCAGCATAACACATTTCTGTTTGTACTATTTCACCTATAAGTCATGCTGATCATTAAGCATTGTAGTCTATCCCAGTTCCACAAAGGAACCATCCCCGGGCCCTGTAAGGTACTATTCAGCATAACACATTTCTGTTTGTACTATTTCACCTATAAGTCATGCTGATCATTAAGCATTGTAGTCTATCCCAGTTCCACAAAGGAACCATCCCCGGGCCCTGTAAGGTACTATTCAGCATAACACATTTATGTTTGTACTATTTCACCTATAAGTCATGCTGATCATTAAGCATTGTAGTCTATCCCAGTTCCACAAAGGAACCATCCCCGGGCCCTGTAAGGTACTATTCAGCATAACACATTTCTGTTTGTACTATTTCACCTATAAGTCATGCTGATCAATAAGCATTGTAGTCTATCCCAGTTCCACAAAGGAACCATCCCCGGGCCCTGTAAGGTACTATTCAGCATAACACATTTCTGTTTGTACTATTTCACCTATAAGTCATGCTGATCAATAAGCATTGTAGTCTATCCCAGTTCCACAAAGGAACCATCCCCGGGCCCTGTAAGGTACTATTCAGCATAACACATTTCTGTTTGTACTATTTCACCTATAAGTCATGCTGATCAATAAGCATTGTAGTCTATCCCAGTTCCACAAAGGAACCATCCCCGGGCCCTGTAAGGTACTATTCAGCATAACACATTTCTGTTTGTACTATTTCACCTATAAGTCATGCTGATCAATAAGCATTGTAGTCTATCCCAGTTCCACAAAGGAACCATCCCCGGGCCCTGTAAGGTACTATTCAGCATAACACATTTCTGTTTGTACTATTTCACCTATAAGTCATGCTGATCAATAAGCATTGTAGTCTATCCCAGTTCCACAAAGGAACCATCCCCGGGCCCTGTAAGGTACTATTCAGCATAACACATTTCTGTTTGTACTATTTCACCTATAAGTCATGCTGATCAATAAGCATTGTAGTCTATCCCAGTTCCACAAAGGAACCATCCCCGGGCCCTGTAAGGTACTATTCAGCATAACACATTTCTGTTTGTACTATTTCACCTATAAGTCATGCTGATCAATAAGCATTGTAGTCTATCCCAGTTCCACAAAGGAACCATCCCCGGGCCCTGTAAGGTACTATTCAGCATAACACATTTCTGTTTGTACTATTTCACCTATAAGTCATGCTGATCAATAAGCATTGTAGTCTATCCCAGTTCCACAAAGGAACCATCCCCGGGCCCTGTAAGGTACTATTCAGCATAACACATTTCTGTTTGTACTATTTCACCTATAAGTCATGCTGATCAATAAGCATTGTAGTCTATCCCAGTTCCACAAAGGAACCATCCCCGGGCCCTGTAAGGTACTATTCAGCATAACACATTTCTGTTTGTACTATTTCACCTATAAGTCATGCTGATCAATAAGCATTGTAGTCTATCCCAGTTCCACAAAGGAACCATCCCCGGGCCCTGTAAGGTACTATCCTGTCACTGAAACGATTTCTGTTTTGTCAATGACAAATTTCAACCTCTGGTATGATAGCTTCCTTCTCAGATTCAGTACATCAAACATTATAGGCGAGCGGCGTACCCCCGAAATTATGACCTTTACCCCTAACTGCGTGGTTACAGGGTAAATTTGGTATCAAAATATTTGTCACAAAAAACAGCACAACTTCTTCCTCTGTCATTTTTCGATTGGAGTGGGGGAAAACTGTTATTTCGTGGAAAATGCGCCTTTTTTGCGCTGTTTCGTTTTTTCGACTTTTAAGCTTTATCTCTCTCTCATTTCTTCCCTAATTGACCGATCTGGATAATTCTTTCATATAATTGTTCAGTGATGTCTCCCCTTTATATGAGCATGAATGAAATTTTTCTGCAACTTGTATTTCTAGAAATATTCCAGCAAGACCCCTGTAATAGTGGTGAAACGATTCTTTCGTTTCAAATCGAAAAAGAGTCGAGGGAATTTCTGAAAATTGAAATTTACTATATGTCAGTATCAAGCTGATAAACAGAGGAAGTTTTCCCAAAAGATTTGAAGGTTACACATCCATCTGTCTTTGAGAAACATCAGGTTGAAGTTGAGCCGCGGGCCCGGCCTACGCCCGGCCAGCGCTCGACGCCCCGCGTCGTGGAGCCGATCAAGTCCTTCTCGTGTGCAGGTTGATGTTCTGAGATTTTTTAGGGATCTGCAGATCTGATCAACAATATCTGACTTCTTTTTCGATGTTTCTTGATCTTGAGCATTAAAAATCGCGCATTCACTGATCTATTATGAAAATAAAATAATAAAAAATTATAATCAGCGAAATTCCCTCCCGATTGTAATTTTGAGAAAGAATCATGAAATATTGTGCAGGTGTATAAAAATGTATAATTGGCTATCTTTGCGATAAATGGAAATTCATCACTTTTAAAATTTATTCTTTCGCGCCAGAACGTCCGAGCGGTGGACGAACGTGTTTGATCTTGCATGTTAACGTCGCGACAATTCACTTTGCTGATTGTGTTTGTTCTGTGTTCTACCGCGATACAAAACGTATGTGTTTTCGGGGTAAAACATTCAGCTTATTGTGATTTATCGAACATTGCTAGTTATTCAGGGTTTTATTAATATTAAAAATGTCCAAAGGCAACCAGAAGCGCAAAACATCAGTATACATGCCAGATGATTCAACTCCCGATAAAAGACCGAACGTTTATGTACCGGCAAGTACTTTCGACTGGATTAATCGTTGATGAAGCTATAAAAATTGTCAGTTACTTTTTATCTTTGGCATATGATCCGAAAAATAAATCCAAAGCTGACAGATATTGTGTCAACTCCCTAAGATATAGCTTAGCTGCTGAAAAAAATACTTCCATTGATAAACTCCCTCCTTCACAACCAGCATTAAAACAGCATATATTACGAGCTATGTGGCAAGTGAACGAATGGAAGCAGGCTCCTTCTCCAGAAATAAAGTCCTATGAAGTTACCGAATACGGCTGGACTCGACGAGAGAACAAATTATTTCCAAATTATTTTGAAGGAAACACTGCAATGGAATATTTGCAAAAATATTTCTGTTCCTGTAAGAGAAAAGAATCCTGTGCAAACACTATGTGCCCGTGCGTAACGTCAGAATTAGAGTGCTGTGACATATGCAGTTGTTCCGAGTCATGCTGCAACAAGCTCCAGCTGCCAAGCGATGAAGAGGAATACAACACAAACATCTATGACAGGGTCGATTACCTAAATATGTAACGGAGTTTAAACATTATATAAACATAATATATAGACTGTATTGCTAGTACATTTGTCTCATAGTACTAGGAATAGTTTGTTATTCAATTTTTTTGCCAGTAAATAAAATTATTCCATGGTTTATAATTGTTACTTGAGACTAGAATTTCTATTTTCTTTACACCCAGCCCAATATTTCGTCAATCAGTCTCGTTATTCTGGTTATTCCTCATAAAAAAAATTTTTCTGATCTTTTTTTTTTTTTAGGAGATTTATTTCAAAACTAAATATTGGTTTCGGGCTACAGCTGTTCAATACATAATTTAAGTAACTTGTTAATATGTGAATTTAAAATTTCTTGAACATTAGATACTGTCCAGATACTTGTTTCCCAAAAAGTTTGTCAAGAGTGTACAATTTTATGGTTCATTCACCGATTCCATCGCTTTTTTGAATAGTGTACCGGGTCTTGGACCGGTACAGTTTCGTTTTTTTCGTCTTTGTCTGCCAGGCTGCCTGAGATTCGTTTTTGCCCTGCGTTTTGCGTACTTTGGTAGCCGTTGGCCCAGTTCCGTTTCTTTCCGGGTTCCAGCAGCTTCGGTCAGGTTGGCCTGGCTGTTCAGTTGTCTTGTGCTGCCTGCAGAATTACGTTATGACCAGCTAGACACACTAAAACTCCAGGGTCCTTGAGTGGGACTTTCAGCCCTCAGCCCGCCGTCCGGGGGAACTTCGATATTCTCCACTGCTAGCCTGGCCTGAGGACCATGTTGGAGCCTGGAGTTGCCCGCTACCCGCCCTACATCTTTGGGGGTAGAAGTCTTCAGTCCTCAGGTCAGTTCTTTCCATCTTTTCCCGGCGGCTGAGCTGGGGGTGATTTATAAGAAAACAAAAAATATATAAAAACAAAAAGAAGAAAAAAAAGTTTGCGGAACTTTTGGTGTGGCCTAGGCCTAAAACTAAAAACCTGGACAGTGCATTATGAAACAGCCATGGGGACTTAATTATTTTTTTTATTAACGAGGGAAAGGCTTTTAAAATACCCAAGATTTTTTTGATGTTAATATTTATTTTATTTATATTTATTGTTATTTATTTTTAATTAGTTTATATTCCTTGTTATTAATTAATTAGTTTTATTTGTTGTTATATCTTTTTAGATTTTATAGTTGTTAGGTCCCTATGGTTAAGTCCTGTTATTATTGATTTATATGCTTAGGCCTAGTTATTGTTATTTATTTTTTTTGTTAAGTGTATTAGGGGGGGGTTTTGAAGTGAATTTTTACTCGAACGGTACCGTGTTATATTTTCTTTTAAATTATTTAATTTTTAAACTTTCACCAAAAGGGGATTATTGTTCTTTTGCTTAACTTTTAATTCGGAGCTGCCCAGGGATTCCGGCTTACTCCCTGGCCCGGTGGAATCAAGGGATGCGGGCCAAATTGCCGGTGTAATTGGTGATACCAAAAATTTTATAATTTTCTTCACTTTTAGTCGGGGCCTATTAAATATTTTCTTACGTTTTGGGGTGTCTCAGGCTAAACTGCAGATAGGCCATACACCCTGTAGTTGATTAATTGTTAAATTTTGGTATTTGTAGAGTTTGTGGTATTTATAGCGTTTGTTATTATTGTGTAGTATCTTGGTAATTTTAGTGTTGGTTATTATTTATTTAAGTGAAAATTTATATCGTGGCCTTCTGCCGTTTTTGATTATGTTAATAGTGGTTTTTTGGTAATAAACTAGTTTTGCTCAGCTGCCGAGTGTTATTTTGACCCTCCAACTGCCACCCGTGATCCCATCGCTCGACTTGTTTTGAGCCATCCCCCGGTTGGCACGCTTACCAGCTTTGGTGGGGGGGGGATGGGTCTCAATTGGTAGCAGAGCGTGGTTGCCTAAAAAAAAAAAAAAAAAAAAAAAAAAAAAAAAAAAAAAAAAAAAAAAAAAAAAAAATCTTTCTTGGTTGTTGACGGTGGGTGTTTGCCAGTTAGTAGGTCATGATTGGCCGACCTACCGTCAAGGTGTCTTGGTATTGTAAAAAAAAAAAAAAAAAAAAAAAAAAAATAATAAATAGAAATTATTTAAAAAGCAAAACAATTAGAAAATCCTAATAAATAATTTAACTTACAAAAAAAAAAAAAAAAAAAACAAAAAAAAAAAAAACCTAGGCAATCCGCTTGGTTACTTTGTTGAATGGGTTTCATGGGTGGATTGGAGTGGTCGGCAGTGGCTCGGTAGGCTGAGGGTTTAGTTCGTCTTGGACCCTGGAGTTGTCGTTTTTTGTGTACTGTTGAGAATTTTGTTTTGCGAGATGGCCTATCTGCAGAATGTTGCGCTCCTGGTCAAGGAGGAGTTGATTTTCGAATTGAGGTCGCGGGGTGTGACTCCGGAGGGTGATGTTCTGAATCTCCGGAGGTTGCTGCGGGGGCAGTTGTCCGCGGGTACGGCGGTGGATTGGTCTGACCTGCTGGAGGTTGGTGATGAGTTGGTGATTTGTAAACGGAAGGTGGAAGATTGGGAAGGGGTGTTAGAGGATTTGCAGTTTGAACCTCCAGTGGGTCGTGACCGGGCCTGCCGCCTTGCACGTTTGGGGCATCTGCTTGCCCGTTTAAGGCTGGTCAACCGGGCACCGGGGTTGGAACCATCGGATAGGGCGTGGATCTTGGAGAGTGTGTCTAGGCTGGAGGAGATTTTTCAGGCACTCTCCGGGTCCACGACTCCTACGGGTCTGGGTCAGCGGCCTATTTTCGCACTGTCGCCTAACGTGTCGAGGCCGCAGGCTGAAACAACGGCTCTCACTGTGCCTGAGGTTCCCTCTGAGCCTGCAGGAGTTTCTCTTGAGGTTGCTTGTGGGTCGGCTCCAGCTGCAGTTCCTACTACTTCTTTGGGTTCTCCTGCTCTTCTGCAGCTGAGCTACCACAAGCTGCCTAACCCTCTCACGCCCATGATCCAGAATCTCCCTGTGATCGATGGGATGGATCCTGAGGAGCTTCTTAAGTTTCTGGTGGCCTTTCTCAGACTTAGTGAGATGCCCGGCATGCAGGCTGGGGACTTGCTTCGTCTGGTGTTCCCTTATTGTAGAGGTCCCGTTGGGGAGTTGCTGAGTTCTGTCTTGGCCAGTGATGCCTCGGTGGACTCGTTCCATCGAGAGTTACTTTCATCGTTTCTTCCCATTCGACTCAGGGAGAGGATGGTCATGGACAGATTTTATCGGTCGCAGGGTAGGGGCGAGTCTCTGGCAGCCTATGTATCTTCAGTCAAGGAAGCTCGGCAAGCGTTGCGCCTCACCCTTTCGGAAGCTGACACCGTTCGTGTCATCCTGGATGGCATTTCTCCTGAAGAACGGTGCAGATTGGTTTTTGCTGGTGTTCCTTCTACTTTTCGGGAGCTGCATCAGCTGTGCATTGTTTCGCGCAGCGTGCAGTTCTCAGACCAGCAAGGGAGGGATTCTGAGAGTCATCGTGCTCTCCCCACCCGTCGACCGGCTATGTCTGTAGGTGTGAGTCAGCCAGTGGAGGGTCGTGGTTCTCGGCCTCCGGTTGTGTGTTTTGCTTGTGGCCAACCTGGTCACATTCGACGTGACTGTCCACGTGCTCGAGGTCGTGGGGCGGGAAACGCTCAGCGCGGGGGGTTGCCTCCACAGTAGCTCCCCGCGTTGTTGCGACTGACCGTGGCCATTTGCCTTTGACACGTGCCCATAGCAGGAGTGTCGGGGATTTTTCGGGCCTTGCTGGCATGGCTTCCCTGGGACTTAGGGCGGTCACCTCGGTGTGTCCTGGCGTTTTTGTTTCTTTTGGTGGTACGGTGTGTCGAGCCCTTCTTGATTCTGGTTCGGCATGCAGTATCATCAGCCTTTCTCTTTTTGAGTCCCTTGACGCCTTAGGACTGGTCAGGCACACCGAGCCTTCTTCTGTTACTTGCTGGACGGCATCCCAAACTCCTCTACCTATAATTCTAAAGGCGTTTTTCCATTTTAAAATCGAAGGATTTTCCTGGAGGTGGGGTTTTCTTGTTGCCAAGGACCTGGCGGTTTCTTGTATCATAGGGGCAGACTTTATTTCTAAGAGTGGTATGGTGCTTGACCTCCAGAAGCGCCAGATATTTTTCAAGTTTAATCGGCGAGTTTTGGTGCCTCTAGTAGGTGATTCTGACTGCCCTCCTGCAGTCAGAGAGGTGGGTTGTGAGCCCGAACAACCCAAGGTGGATCCAGTTGGTCATCTCCCCCCTGAGCAGGCGGAGGCCATTAAGAGGCTGTGTTTGCGGTTTCCTGATGTGCTTACGCCGGAGCTTGGGGTCACTTCTCTTCTGGAGTATGAGATCCACCTCACCGATCCTCAGCCAGTTAGAAGTCATCCGTACAAACTTGCTCCCCCAAAGATGGAGGTTATGAGGGCTATGATCGAAGATCTTCTGAGCAAGGGTGTGATTGAACCGTCTCGTTCTGCTTATGCCAGTCCAGCTTTTCTTGTGCCCAAGCCTAATGGTAAGTCTAGGCTTGTGATGGATTATCGGAGGCTCAACGCTAAGGTCGCTATTGACTCGGTACCTCTGCCTGATTTGCATTCTGCGTTTGATTGGTTCGGTAAGGCTAAGTTTTTCAGTGTTTTCGATTTGAACCAGGCCTACCATCAGATTCCATTGAAGAAGGAATCACGGCCTATGACTAGCTTCTGTGTTCCCTGGAATCTTTACCAGTTCACTAGGGTTCCTATGGGTCTTGCTGTGGGTGCCCAGACTCTTACTCGTCTGCTTGATTCCATCTTCCATGATGTGAAGTTCAAGTTTGTCTTCAATTACCTGGACGATCTTCTTGTCTACAGTGAGACTTTCGGGGAACACATGCAACATCTGGAGGAAGTTCTTAGTCGCCTCAAATCAGCTGGCCTTACCGTCAATCCAGAGAAAGTCACTTTTGCTCGTCCTGAGATTTCTTTTCTGGGTCATCTTATCTCTTCTCGAGGCGTCTGCATAGATCCTGCGAGGACCCAGGGCATTCGGGATTTTCCTCCTCCCAGAGATGCCAAGGGGATTGCCCGTTTTGTGGGGATGGTGAATTTTTACCGTCGCTTCATCCCTAACGTGGCCGAGCTTGCTGCCCCGTTGAACGAGCTGCGAAAGAAAGGTGTCCCTTTTGTGTGGGGCCAAGCTCAGCAGACTGCCTTTGATGCTCTCAAGGAGGCTATCATGCAACCTCCTGTCCTGCGTATGCCTGATTTCAGCAGAGAATTCATTCTTCAGACTGATGCCTCCTCCTCCGCCATTGCTGCTGTTCTTTCTCAGGAGTTTGATGGGGTCAGGCAGCCCATCGCTTTTGCTTCGAGGACGTTGTCTCACCAGGAAAGGAAAGCTTCTTCCATCTATGAGTTAGAGTGTCTGGCTGTTGTCTTCGGTACGGACAAGTTTCGGCGTTTCTTGGAACACGCTGAGTTCTTGCTGGAGACGGACAATCAGGCACTGTCTTGGCTTCTTGCCCATCCCAGACAGCTTGGGAAAATTGGTCGCTGGGTGGTCAAAATTTCTGCCTTTAAGTTCCGAGTTCAACATCTTAGGGGTACCCAGAATGTCATCGCGGATGCTCTTTCCCGCATGTACCACGAACCCAGTGATCCACCGACTGAGGCTGTTGCTCAGTGCGGTGCTGTTCTTCTGGATTTTCCTCTGGCTTTTGACGACCTACTGTCCCATCAGCAGAAAGATCCCGAGCTGTCAGTCATCTTAGGTGAGCTTCAAGAGGGAGGTGCCCACCCTCCCTATTTTCTGTCCAAAGGGGTACTCTGTTGCCGTCCTCGACAGAGGGGTGAACCCCGTGTAGTGCTGCCTAGTCATCTAGTACCGATGGTCTTTCAATATTATCACTCTTCTCTTGTGGGCGGTCATCTTGGCATTCATAAGACCATCGCTAAGATTCGTAGGTACTTCATCTGGAAGGGCATGGACCGGGATGTTGCTGGCAGAGTGCGGGCTTGTCACCTGTGCTCTCTCAGCAAGCCTAGTCAGAATGCAAGGTTAGGGTTGTTATCTTCTGAGGTGGCCGAGCGTCCTTTTGAGAAGGTGTTCATCGACTACGTGGGTCCTTTTCCCCGTAGCAAGTCAGGTAGCTCCTACCTACTTGTTTGTGTGGATGCTTTCTCGAAGTTCGTTTGGCTTTTCCCACTTCGGAGTGCTACGGCTAAGCTCACCATCCGTGCTCTCCAGTCCCAACTCTTCCAGCACTTTGGTGTGCCTTCCACTCTTGTGTCCGACAACGGTAGCCAGTTTACCTCACATGAGTTTCGTAGGTTCTGTTTTGGCAATGGTATCAGGCATGTGACTACCTCTCCGTATTACCCACAGCCTTCTCATGCAGAGCGGTTCAACCGCAATCTTCGGTCTGCCCTTATTACTTTCCATGCTGAGAAGCAGAACACCTGGGATGAGAGTCTCTCTTGGCTCCAGCTTGCGTTTAATTCTTCCAAGCATGAGAGTCACAATGCCACTCCCTTCGAAATTCTACATGGCTACCCTCCTAACAATCCTTTGTCCAACTTGTGGAGGTTAGAGGATCTTCTACCTACGCCAGGTGCCACTGACGTAGTGTCCACGTGGCGGGCTGCTCGGCGCAACCTGCTACGTGCTAGAGAGAGAGTGAGGAGGAGGTATGATAAGGGTCGTACTCCTAACCCTTTTCAGGTTGGAGATCTGGTTCTTTGTCAGGCTCACCCGGTCAGTTCGGCCGCGGAACGAAGAGCTGCAAAGTTGTGCTATCGGTGGTCTGGTCCCCACCGCATCGACAGGTTTTTGTCACCGGTGACTGCTCTGCTGGTTGATCCCCAGTCAGGCAGGGTGTTTAGGAAAGCCCATGTGTCCCAGCTTAAGGCTTTCCGGGGAACGGTTGGTCCAGGAGTTGGTGTTCCTGGGGGTTTCTTGGGGCAAAGAGATTGATCACCTCTGCGCCCTAGGTGGCTGTTCTGAGAGAGTCTTCTTTCTCTCTTTTCTTGTCGGGCCCGACAGTCAGGGTAGTTTGCTCCCTGTTCGAGGGGTTTCCCCTCTTAGTTTCTCTTGGACGTCCTTGGAACACCACTCTTCGGAGGTCTTCGTCTTCTCTTGGTTCCCTGAGGTACCGAGTGTTCTCCCCTGCCTGGGTGTGTTGAGGTTTGCAGAGGGAGGTTGTACCGGGTCTTGGACCGGTACAGTTTCGTTTTTTTCGTCTTTGTCTGCCAGGCTGCCTGAGATTCGTTTTTGCCCTGCGTTTTGCGTACTTTGGTAGCCGTTGGCCCAGTTCCGTTTCGTTCCGGGTTCCAGCAGCTTCGGTCAGGTTGGCCTGGCTGTTCAGTTGTCTTGTGCTGCCTGCAGAATTACGTTATGACCAGCTAGACACACTAAAACTCCAGGGTCCTTGAGTGGGACTTTCAGCCCTCAGCCCGCCGTCCGGGGGAACTTCGATATTCTCCACTGCTAGCCTGGCCTGAGGACCATGTTGGAGCCTGGAGTTGCCCGCTACCCGCCCTACATCTTTGGGGGTAGAAGTCTTCAGTCCTCAGGTCAGTTCTTTCCATCTTTTCCCGGCGGCTGAGCTGGGGGTGATTTATAAGAAAACAAAAAAATATATAAAAACAAAAAGAAGAAAAAAAAGTTTGCGGAACTTTTGGTGTGGCCTAGGCCTAAAACTAAAAACCTGGACAGTGAATTATGAAACAGCCATGGGGACTTAATTATTTTTTTTATTAACGAGGGAAAGGCTTTTAAAATACCCAAGATTTTTTTGATGTTAATATTTATTTTATTTATATTTATTGTTATTTATTTTTAATTAGTTTATATTCCTTGTTATTAATTAATTAGTTTTATTTGTTGTTATATCTTTTTAGATTTTATAGTTGTTAGGTCCCTATGGTTAAGTCCTGTTATTATTGATTTATATGCTTAGGCCTAGTTATTGTTATTTATTTTTTTTGTTAAGTGTATTAGGGGGGGGTTTTGAAGTGAATTTTTACTCGAACGGTACCGTGTTATATTTTCTTTTAAATTATTTAATTTTTAAACTTTCACCAAAAGGGGATTATTGTTCTTTTGCTTAACTTTTAATTCGGAGCTGCCCAGGGATTCCGGCTTACTCCCTGGCCCGGTGGAATCAAGGGATGCGGGCCAAATTGCCGGTGTAATTGGTGATACCAAAAATTTTATAATTTTCTTCACTTTTAGTCGGGGCCTATTAAATATTTTCTTACGTTTTGGGGTGTCTCAGGCTAAACTGCAGATAGGCCATACACCCTGTAGTTGATTAATTGTTAAATTTTGGTATTTGTAGAGTTTGTGGTATTTATAGCGTTTGTTATTATTGTGTAGTATCTTGGTAATTTTAGTGTTGGTTATTATTTATTTAAGTGAAAATTTATATCGTGGCCTTCTGCCGTTTTTGATTATGTTAATAGTGGTTTTTTGGTAATAAACTAGTTTTGCTCAGCTGCCGAGTGTTATTTTGACCCTCCAACTGCCACCCGTGATCCCATCGCTCGACTTGTTTTGAGCCATCCCCCGGTTGGCACGCTTACCAGCTTTGGTGGGGGGGGGATGGGTCTCAATAGCCAGTAATGACAGAGAAAAATCATGATTACACATGATAATTTGTTAGTGGGTAGTGAATATGGAACATGCCATAAATGGCATTCAGTACCGGTAAAAATTGATAGAGAAACAGACAACATTATTAAATATGTACCTGAAAAGCCGTAAAACAACAACCTGCCCACGAGAAAGACTTGATCGACTCGGCGGCGCGGGGCGTCGAGCGCTGGCCGGGCTCGTGGCTCAACTTCAACTTGATGTTTCTCAAAGACAGATGGATGTGTAACCTTCAAATATTTTGGAAAAACTTCCTCTGTTTATCAGCTTGATACTGACATATAGAAATTTCAATTTTCAGAAATTCCCTCGACTCTTTTTCGATTTGAAACAAAAGAATCGTTTCACCACTATTACAGGGGTCTTGCTGGAATATTTCCAGAAATACAAGTTGCAGAAAAATTTCATTCATGCTCATATAAAGGGGAGACATCACTGAAAAATTATATGAAAGAATTATCCAGATCGGTCAATTAGGGAAGAAATGAGAGAGAGATAAAGTTTAAAAGTCGAAAAAACGAAACAGCGCAAAAAAGGCACATTTTCCCCGAAATAACAGTTTTCCCCCACTCCAATCGAAAAATGACAGAGGAAGAAATTGTGCCGTTTTTTGTGACGAATATTTTGATACCAAATTTACCCTGTAACCAAGCAGTTAGGGGTTTCTCGTTATCTAGAGCACTTTTCGGGGGTACGCCGCTCGCCTATTAACTTGAGTGTTTTTTTTAAGCTCCCCAGCCTCTTCCACCTCATATAACATTTTTCATCATATATATATGTATACTCCGTTCCTAGCCCAATTGACTCAGTTTATCCTTGAAAAGAATCATTCCCTAAGTATCGCTACTGTGTTGTCATGTAAAGCTGTAGATCACTTAGTTGCCCTGGCTATTGGGCTATTAATAAATAGCTCTTTCTGAGGAACAGTCGACCTTAGTTAGTAATAATGACTACACTTATTCATTTACAATCATCACACTCATTCACTCCTCATATTTGCCCATATCTTGATGATTGGCATCATAATAATGAATAGCAGGTCGCTGAGTTGTGTGTTAAAATAGGTTTTTATGTCCAGAAACTTTTGACCAGTTATTTTAGATCTATCTTATAAATTTTCAAAATTATTTAACCAGTCTTTCTAATGTATTAATAATATTCACTTTTTCTGTACAGATCAACTGATCCAAAGCCATCAAAGCCAAAATAGATTAAGTCAGAGTTTCTACAGCAGCTGTGATAGTAATATAAGGTTCAAAGTATTATTTAGTTTTTAGAGTATTTATTTTATCATATATAAACAAAGATCATATTTATATTTATTAATAACATATGTATTTTAGATATAGTGCCATGGCGGGTAAAAATTATTGATAGGGTTGTCAATTAGAATAAGTAGGATGAATTAATATCAAGGCATTTTTTTTAAATTCAGTTCACTACTATTTTAAAACAGGATGCAATTATTTTTATTAATAAAAAAATTATTTACATTGTTTACATAAAATGGTAAACAAGTAGGATTTCATATAACCAGGGTATTTGGTTTTATTTTTATTTATTCCTTTTTTTATCAATGCATAATGTCATTTTTAAAATATTATTGTTAATTTTTTAAAGGGCCTATAATCCAAAATAATTTAAGAAAAACATATAAATATTGTATTATCGGCATCTTAAGAATAAATAAATGAACGAAAATAATTGTTGATACATACCTAAATGGTCATATAATTCCTAAAACTTACATTCCAGTCATACAATCTTACCTAGTTCTTATACTGACAAGTAGCTAATTGAAAAACCTTTACTAAATTATGTCATATATATAAATTTAATTTAATCTACAATATTTTCTTGTTATAAAATGTTATCAAGGAAAAAAATGTTATAAACTGCCAAAAATACAAAAGACGTCACACTGCCAGACTTTTTTAGCTTCTGACTCAATTGTTTTGAATGCTTATGATTGGAGACAAGTATTAGAAAATGAAAATTTGTCCTTGTAAAAGTCCTACCAGCAACCAATAGCAAACAACAAAAAGTACAAAAATGTATTGTTCTTGTTAGTAATTTTCAATGTCTGTATAAGCCTCTCTTTGGTAGATAAACACAGCTCAAAAGTTTTACAGAACAAAATAATATTTATTCTCAATGTAATTAATATCTCAACTTGACAATAGCGCACCTAGTGGTAATTGAATGCATGCATGAAAATTCATTGAAAATTATTGTGATGCATGGTGTTGCCAAGAGCACGTTGCGACTGGCAATCTTGAACAATCTATTAACAAAAAGAAACATCAATATATAAAACGATATAAACAATTTAAAAAATCTGCAATGATAAATGTTTACTCACTGCACAAATTTACATATTCAAACAAGGAGGTCATCGGAAAGGTGCAGATAGATAACTGAAACGAGACCATCAGGCAAGACGTTAAGGCATTGGTATGGTTACTGCTAGCTAATATCATTTCACTTAGCGGTCAAAACCTTCTCGTAGTTGCAGCAGTTAGAAGTCAAGTTGGGGAATTCAATAAATTAACCATACCCTAGACAGTAGACAAAAACAAGTGAACAACTACATAACTTCAATAAATAATTACTATTTTGTGGTATTTTCTCATTTTTTAGTAGTAAAATTAAACCTTAATAATACTGATATTTCAGCATTGTTACAAGTTTTATATGTATTAGTTTTGGGTCTGTAAAAGATTGATTCCCTTTTTTAGTTTTACGAATTATTGATCATACTAATTAATTATGACATCTTTTACTTTACATTTACTTTACTGTACATTAAAAAATTATTATAAACAATTAACAAAGACATGTTACTAATAGCAAAACAGAGACAATATTGTCCAAAACAGGGTACCTTAAAGCAAAAATCATTTGTGATACTAATAAAAGACGTAATAATATTGTAATTAGACCAGTTTTATGTAAGTGTAAATTTGATCTGTACTAATTGTTTTGTTGCCTTATATGTTTTGTGAGTTGTTTTTGTTTTGATAAATAATTAAATTAGTATTTTTATTTTTATCAATTTAATTTGAAACAGTATTTACCTAATTTTTGTCTATTTCAATTTATTATCTGCTTTGGAGTTTAAAATGTGTCATTAGAAAATATCTAACATAAATAGATGTTTTTATTATATAAGTAATGTCAATTTATGAAACTAATCTAATACTAATTATTCATAAAAAATGTGTTAAGACAGAAATAATAAATATTAGATAATTTAATTCATTTATAAAAATCCAAATCAGCAACTCCTTTTTATATATACATTACGAATATCTACACATGAGAATTATTATATTAACCCTTAAAACGCTGAGTAATTTTCTGTAATTTTTCAATTAACGCTTAATTTTCTTGAATATATATAATTTTAGTTTTTGTAAAGTTATATTTTTAAAAAATCTAAACCAGGATAGTACAATGTAAAAAAAATAATAATAACGATATTGTATTTTTATATTCATTTTTTATTCATTACAAAGTTTTATCAAAACTGTAAAAACAAAATATTATTGCATGCAATTAAAAAAATTTTATACTTGCAAAAATAAATTTTTCAATTGAAATATGATTTTAGAATGACAATTTCTTCCTTAGAAAGTAGCAGCTGTGCGAAAAACTTCAAAACTATAAATATTATAGCCATTATAAAAATATATACAATATAACTCAATAAGACAACAGATTATACAAAGTTTATTATTTTGAATTTACTCTATATTTTTCATTGTGAAGTCTAGTTTTATTTTTGTTGTAAATAGTGTTTATTTTGTGTACATAATCTGTTTGTTTACACACCGGAGGTTAGTACAATGCACGAGACAGACAACAAATAACTGCAGACTGACTGAGTGCCAGCCGGTCGCTGCGTCATGTGACTAGCAGATGCGTATATATTCGCTGCGAGCGCTAGCGGTTACCTCGACAGAGGCAATAATGAATGAAAACTTCATATTATTTACATTCGTTGCCTAGTAACCAGTCCAAAGGTCTCGAAAATGAATAATAACGTGAAAATAGTCTTGACCTTGAATCTTAGAACTCGCTACGTTGTATTAGGCCTGTTCTAGGATTATTGTTATCAGCTCGCGAAATATTACGTATAACGCGTTACGGGCAATTGTAAACATGCGTATTTATACGGATTCCGCGTTTTAAGGGTTAAATACTAAAAAAAATTAAATCCCAAAATGTATTCAATCCTTATCCCTAAATTTGATTGTTTTAGTAAACTTTCTTGTATCGTATCTTATCGTATTGTATCTTCTGTTTCTTGTATCGTAAAATAATTAATTTATTGAAGGGTATTTTAAATTCAATTAATTAAAAATAAATTGTGAATCGACCTGTAAGAGGTTAAATTTATTAGGCCACGATTTGATGGCTTACAGTAGAAAACCTCTTTGCACTGTAATAATAGGTCAATCGGTGAGTGCAATGAAAACAATAATAATAACAGAACAAAAAATCTCATTACATTAAATATTCTCAAGCCAGGCTGTTGTCATAATATTGTTTTCACTTTGAACAATTATTAACGTAGGAAAGTGTGCATGTAACTCAATACGTATACTATGTTATTGTGGTGCTAAAGATATATTTTTATCAGTACTATGTGTTTTTGTTAACCATTTTTATGTAAATCGTTTTACTATATATTTATGTACTTACAGCAATAAAATATTTGTGTTTATAATTTACTAAAATTATTATATCCTCTGCCAACATTTTTAATTAACACAAATGTTTACCTTAACCTGAGTTACTCAATAACTCTAGCAGTTTGGATAAGCACTCATAAATCGGTGTAAGAGTATTCTACCCCTAACAAGAGGAGAACCCTAAGAAAGCTTATTGATTAACTTTAATCTTAGTTGAAATGTCTCAATTATTCCAAGCTTTGAGGTTATCACATCAAAACGTATTGTAGCTTATAATCAACTTTATTAACCCATTGTCATTCCGTGACTAGACCTTCTCGCCGCCTGTAACACAGGCCCAACCATTCTGTGACAGGACTCTCTCGCACACCTACTTTATCGACATAACTATTCCACGTTTTGTGCTGACGCTCCTACCACTTAGTACTAATATTTTTCCAGCCACTGCTGGTTGTAACTAATGTTGTTTGTTTATGTTGAAAAGTGAAAGCAAACATGACCGGTGTGATCGGCGATCGCGGCTTAAGAAGCAGGAAAATGGGTTGAATTATAGATGAGGACAGGTTTATTCTAGTCATATTGAAAGTGTGGATGATAAGTGATGTGGAATTAGTGATTGGATTGAGTCAGATGGGGAAACAAATAAATATGTCAACAATGCTTTCTTGACCAAAATAGGAAGTGTTTGAAGTCTGATAATTCCTTGGTTGATGGTAAAACTGGGTTGTTTTATTATTTTATATTTATTTGTTATTATTTCTTTACATAGGTAAACCTATTATATATGTTTACAAAACATTATTTAAGGACAAATGTTTTTTTTAAACTAGAACTTGCACAAAATAAAATTTTAAATAGTTGTATACTTCTTACTTGTATATTTTTAAGTAATTTTATTATAAAATATAATTCAATATAATCACATATACATATAAAAAGATAGTTTAGGTCTTTATTGTTACCATACTAAAGTTTTATTACTATATGTTTAACATGTTCATTGCGGAACGAATCACCTGTGACTCGTGTCAAAAATAACGAACATACAACAAGAAATTGTGAATATTTTTATAAAATACGAACTACACAATTCAACTTAGAATAAGTATTTGATAGCGGATTTGTACTCCCACAATGCTTACGTTCGAGTCACCCGTGGCTCTTTCCCTATAGTACTAATACAAGTTATCATATGTGTGATACAAGTTACACGTGTCTCGTACCAAGCCATCTGCTAGAGTTTGTTTTCACACTCTTTACCCCCTCCCCCCGTTCTCTCTCCCAGCAGTACTTAAAGGCGGGAGACTACAGTTCATTCTTTGTCTAGCTACTGTTATGTGATGTTATGCTCTTCTAGCTGTGGATTCTTCTACACTACTTATATTTGAAGACTCCGCAGGGGCAGCTACGGTGTGCAGCTGATAGGAGCAGTGACTCCGCGGACCTTGAACTCACTAAACAACTTATGGCACCACACCCAATACACTTACAAGTACATGACAATGTCTCAGGGGCTAGAAATAGGAATGAAGCTGCCAAACTGAGGGTACTGTGACCCCGGAGCTTTGGAGGGTACAGTTGTTAAAACCAGGATGGCACACCGGGCTGCCAGATAGTACAGAGGTCCGACCTGGCCTCACCTTAATGTGGTGGCTGCCCTATCAACTAGCGAAAACCCTGATCCTGTCTACATTGCCAGTTGGTGACTGGATAGGACCGTGTAAACGGGCTAGGGAGGCACTTCCAAGGCCACAGGGGCCCTTGGGAATGTGGCAAAAGGAATATGGATGGCCCTTGAGACATCGACACTGACACACACACAACACACATATATACACTTTTAAGGAACAATCATGAGTGCAACTCAAGAAGAATTAGAAGTCTCAAACATGCCACAGGTGATTGAGCTGTCCAGCTCAGTGGTGGAGGCAGTCAAGGGCGGCGAGTCTTCGGACCCTGCCCAGTATGGTGGCATTAGGACCACTCAGGAGGTCTTTGAGACCTTTGTGCGTAAGTCCCAGGCTTACATGGAGGAGGATGAAGAGTCTCTCTTATCCTCCCCACACCCTCCCTCCCTAGAGGTGCAAGAATGTGTGGACTCGATGAATCTGGGAGAGAAGGGGGAGAGGATGTCAGTGGCGTGGGATCTAGGGGAACCTGGACCTGGGACACTGGCTGATCCTTCAGGTAAGAGGAAAAGTCCCAGGAAAGGAGGAGGAGGAAGGCAAAAGCCGGGGATCTGGTGCCAGAGGCATCGGGAAACAGACGGGCGCTGGGGGGCAATCTACAGTGCACATCTGTGAACCCTGCTGAGGCCCGGAAAACCAGCACTAAGCATGGTAGGGACAATTCGCTGGACCAACTAGGCTTAAAAGCCTCCCCGCCTGGAGAAGGGACCCAGGGTCAACATAGGAAAAAGCCTAGGACCCAGGGAACCACTCCGAAAATTGACAAAGAAGAGAAGCGCCCAAAGACTTCCTATGCCAGAGTGGCGGAGGTTGGTCTAAGGGAGGACATTGTCAGTGAGGGTTTTCCTCTGATGAAAATCGATCAGGAGACACAGCTCCGGGACATACAGGTTGCCATGGGCTCAGAGATGGACAGGCTCTTTGGTAGGGTCTGGCTGCCGAATATCCGAGATGTGTACCTGTCGAAGGGTGTTGTCGTGATGGTCTGTGAGGACCAGTCCACTGTGGACTGGGTTAAGACCACCACTCCTGATTCAATACGGGTCCCATCCGTACTGAAGGTAGTATGTATGGATGCACTCCCTAGCATTATAAGGTATTGCTCTGGGTCCCAGGTCCCCCGGCAAGTACAGAGACTTATCTAAAAAGATTTTCTCATCTCAGCCTTCAGACTGAGTGTGGAGGACACTAGACTGCAAGAAGACACCTTACGGGCGTCAGACTTGTGGTCACAGTGGACTCCACTTTACTGGCATTCGTGTTCAGGCTACCCAGAGGAGGAGGCGGACTGAAATAGAAGAGCTGGACCGGAAGAAATGGTGAGTTTTTACAAGCCAACCTCAATATTGAGGCCTCTAATGTACTAGCTATTAATATAAGAGAAGGAGGGGTTTATGTTTCAGGAACCGTGGATTCAGGATAACTATTAAGGGTCTTAACATTCCTACATTTAGTCTCTATGGGGGAACAGGTGGGTTGAAACCACGGGCGGCTAACTTGGTTGCTGGCATGGATAGTTGGGCCATCCTGGAATTCCGTGGAGATGTAGTTGCGGTTGAAATCAAACTGCAGGAAGGTGATGTTGTGGGGAGGAGACTGGTGGTGGCATCGGTTAACTCCCATACAATTGAACAATTCTCCCACCATTAAGAGAGAAGTGGCGCTGGTTGATTACTGCCGCAGGCAACTGAACTTGTGGTTGGCTGCTACTCCAATTCTTACGATGAGGTTTGGGGAAGTAGGACACAAACGAGAGGGACCTGGCTCCTGCAAATTACCTGGAAGGGACTGATCTTTTGGTCCTTAACAAGGGTGATCTCCCTAGGAGGGAGGTTATAGACAGAACTATGGTCTCAGCCTCAATGTTTCATCACATCAGAGGCTGGGAAGTGTTTCAGGAACCTTCGTTGTCTGATCACAGACACATTCGTTTTGTACTCGAGGGTTGAACAACACAAAGGTGGTACAGGAATTCGAGACTGACAGACTGGGCCTCATACTCTGAGGAACTATCTGACAGACTGGATCAAATTCCTAAGGCTAGATTGGATCTGGGTTGGAGGTACAGGAGAGAGTGGCACTCCTTACAGAGGCCTTGATAACCTCTTATGATATGTATATATATATACACACACACACACGCTGTTTTATATATATATATATATATATATATATATATATATATATATATATATATATATATATATATATATATATATAGAGAGAGAGAGAGAGAGGGAGAGAATAGTAACTTATATTAAAATCACAATACTACATTTATTGACAGTATCTCACTCAAAATACTTGCATTGATAGCTATTTATGAGTATAAAAATCTAATGGTATTACTTAGCCTATTTCAAATGTGTTTATTTCATTTATTTTTGCTTAACAACTGAAGATTAAACTCTTAATGCATCAATAGAGTAATTTCAAACATACAAAATAAACATGTTTATTTATTTTCCAAACAGCTTTTGTTAATTTACTAAAATCAACCCAATATTATCCTTATGGAACAATCTTTTAAAGGCGGTTTATACCCCTTATGAGTATTTTATCAAGATGAAAATACTTAGTTGTCCTATTTAAGACCTAAAGAAACAGAGTACAAAATGTCAGTTCTCTACCTACATGGAAAGATGGAGAATTAGAGATGAGTGAGTCAGGGCTTTGCCTTTTATATATAGAGATTAAGAAGATATAAAGTTAAAATTGTGCATTTTAGATCATAGAAATACTCTTTTCTTACATACCAAGCTATTATCCAGTAATTATTATATTTTAATGACTAATTAATTACCTTACTTATAGTAAATTTTGTCATCAAAGTATGTTTACTTATTGAGACAGCATATACATTTTTCATAAAGATTTTTAATCTTGTTTTATTTGGCTAAACATCTACTATTAGTAAAAAATGGAACGAGTCACCGATGACTCGTGCTTAGTTATCCAAATGTGCACCAAGCCACTGGTGACTCATGCCACAAAATGGCAAAGTACGAAACGATCCACTGGTGACGCTTCCCGTATGACAGGAGGTAGTAAAATAATTACAACAAATCTATCCGCAGTGAACGTGGTAATAGTATTCAGTTAAGAGCATTTTATAAACATGACTACAAATCTTTAAAGAAAGTAGGAATTCCTGAGTGCTACAGGCCATCTGAAAACTGGCGTGGCAATGGGTTAACTATTTATTCATTATTATTATTTTTTAGGCAAATAAGAAATTATTAAAATGACATCAGTACCCACAATGTATTTGTATGAGTGTGTTGCTGATTGTCTTCATCTGGTATTGTGTGTTGCCCAGACCCCTCATGGTCTCGCCATGCCTAACCACCTTGTAGAGTCCTGACACTCATGACAACGGCCAGCATTCTGTCGGTTTCTCAACATCACTCCTCTCCCAAATTCTTTGCCAATCTTTATCGTCTTTCAGTTTTTTCTTTAAATTAATCGTGTTAACACTCAGTTCCCGCCATCGATCTATATAATACTGGATTGCTGCCTGAGTTGCAGGCACGCGGTCCGTGAGTGGTGTGTGTGTGTGCAACCCACACGACTGGTGGGACTCGTCAGGGGGATTACATTGAAAATCCCATAAGGCATACTTTCTTAGCGCTATTATTTAGAGTCCAAGGCATAATATAACATGCTACCTTCGTATTATAGTATCCTATTGTCAGTATAATGTTTATACAACATAAGTGGATATTTATTTATTCTAAAATGAATGGTTGTAAATAAAGAACGCTTTATTTAACGGCAAACACTTTATTTTCTGTACCACTTTTTACACAGATGAATAGTTGATTAAGATGATCAATTTTACTTTTTCTAATCAGTTATACTACAACAGTCATCTTACACGCTGCTAAAGTAATACATTTTTATTTTGTTTTAGTTGTAGCCCTTGTTTGTTGGCAATTAATGCATTAGGTTTTTTTTAGCCTTTAGCAATGTGGACACAAAATATTTTACATATTATGAATGCTATATACTAAAACACGTAGGCCTACAGTATATTATATTTTTTCTTGCTCATATTGTCATTGTTGTTAAGTGAGATAGGACTTATAGCACTAACTTTGACCCTAAATAAAAGCATTTTCATTGTCATAGTTATTATTATTCCTATTCAGCTAGGTATTAATATATTTAAATGTGTTCACCAAATATTATGAAATGGCTCTTTACCCGTAATTGCAACAGGTGAAATTGATAATTTTAATACAATGGAAAAATGATTACATACAAAAAAGCCATGCAAACCGTATTTGTTAGATGAAATCTGATAAGGTGAGGTATTGATTATTTTACTACAGCAATTTAAATGTTTAAAAAAAGATAAATAACAACGGATTTCAAAAAATTAAAGTTAGACAGTTTGACCACTTAAATTGAATGTGATGGATTATACATTTATGTTTGCTAGAAAACAGTAAAAAATATATAATTACAGTAGTTTGCTATTCTACTATTTATTTAGAGAAATAAATAGGAAATTGCTTAACGATGAAAGGGCATTCCACAGTTTTTCACAGAATGACTGTTAGTCTCAGAAACTTGGCTTACATCTCATATAATACCTTTGGAAACCATCTTGTTATGTGTCTGATAACCATGAGAATTACGCAATCTAGAAATGTCATCCTGAGATGTATTAACAAACTATCCAGTTTAAAAAATATATAACCCGTAAACTGACATTATACCCAGTTTGGGAAAACTTCTTTAAAAGAGTCACTATGATCTAGATCAGTGGTTCTCAACCTGGGGGGGGGAGGGGGTGTGAGAGAATTTCAGGGAAGGCGTGAGGGTACAAAGAAAAAAAATTAAAAAGTATATATTTTGTTAAAAAACAAAAACTTTCAAATCCATCAAATAAACTTTCGTATTTAAATATATCTGGATTTTTATTTTGCATCCCAGCTTTTGCTAACGTAGAGTTAGCATCGTCAGTTTCATAATTTCACCAATGGTAAAAGGTTTCACCAACAGCCAATGCTAAAAGGTTGAGAACCGCTGATCTAGATTAAGAATAATGTGTAAGAATTATTTTTTCTGAAGCACCAATATATCATTTAGATATTTTAAACTGGATTTTAGTATCATTTAGATATTTTAGTATCATTTATGTATATACATCAAGTTCAGTTTTACTTCTACTTTGTTTAGTATGAACAGTTGTTTTGTCTTAATTTAATAAAATATTATTATTGTTCAAATTTGTTTAAAATTATTTATGATATGGAGGCTAATTAAATTACAGGTATTTTTTCCTACTAATAATTAAATTTGAATCATGTACATACAAAAATAATTTACTGTTTTTAGCATTTAAAACTGCTATCCCTTTAAGATAGCACAGGAAAAGAATTCGCTAGTGCTGCATTTGAGTTTGCTGAAGTTTGCTTTTGAGGGAGCTGAATTGGAAGATGTTCTTTTCTATTTGGATCAATTTTCTTGTTAATGACTTGTCATATGTATAAATATCTAAATAACATCAGCTCAAAATAGTCAACAGACTCTTTGCACCTTTGTTTTCTCATTGTATTTAGTGGTATTTCCCATACACTTTATGAACAGACATTTTTTTTTCAAACTCTTGTACTCTACCTCAACTTTTAAGTATTATGTTGGGTGTGTGAGTGGACATGTCAAGATGTATACCAAATAGGTCCATCAAGACAAATGAATGATTGGTGGGTCTTCAACAGCACTTGACTACAGTTAATATTATATTTTTTTAAATCCAATAAAAATGTATACCCAAATCTATATAATGCAAAATCCAGTCGATGCAATAATGCCAATTTCTGGAATAAAAAAAGCAAAGTTATAATACTGACAGATAACATTTATTTCAATATTCAAAAGCAATACATTTTTAATTATATTCAAATGTGTGTTGGTTGAACAAACTCAGCAAGAATATTGAGCCTTTCCAAAAGAGCCGGATCATCATAGCCAAACTGCAATACAATTAACTAAGATATTATACATTCTTAATAAGCTTGTTACAGTACTTACTTTTTAAAACTACAGTATTATAATTAACTATCAGTACCCGCCCGCTTCACCGGTCATAATAATTATTGAATTTGATTATATAATCGAAATGTGCAGCAAGCTTTCAGTTTACACTGTATCCAATTTATAACCAATTCAGAACAGCCGATGTTATGTATAATGTACTACTATACTCATTTATTTTTAATTTTAAGTTTATCCTACCACAATAATTTTATTCAATTTGTTTTGTATTTAACAGCTGTTAAATAAATCAGTCAATTAATAGAGCTCCATAAGAATACCATGGTAATTTTGGAGGCCAGAGGGATGGAGTCCTGAGGTCGAAGAGGAAAATCTTTCCTTAATGGACCTCCAGGGGCTAAGACAATCCTATGTACAAACAGTGGTGGCACCAGAGTGTATTTTCAGGGGGGGGGGGGGAATCTGAGGGTATATACTACCCCCCCCCATTTTGGGAGTCCATAAAGCTTTAAATCTAAGATTTTAAGCGTACATTTTTATTGATGTCTTAACACTCTTTACAGATTCATTGATACCATTCTAGGTAAAACAATTTTATAAACACATAAACCAAATATTTTAACCCAAAGTTAGATGTATCCTTATATATATATATTTGAAGCTTTTATGTCAGTGCAACACATTCCTTATTTCTTGATCAATTTTAATGATTGATGTATGAACAAATTTACCCTAACCGTACAGGTAATAACCCTGTACTTCTGCATTAAGGTCTCCATTTTTCAATGTTTTTACCCTGAAGGGCAGAGTAACCCCTCAAAGTACGTTTTTTGGATATAAGAATAACATGGAGAGAGATGGTTAACATTCTTTAAACACGAGCCAAAAATTATAACAGCTGTTTAAATATAAATGATGAATTTTATGAAATTTTAACAACTGATAGAATGTAAAAAAAATTATGTTTATAACATTGAGGAGGATATAGATCTTTCTTTGTAATAACATTGGGTGTTTGTATTTAAACTGTAAATAGGTTTCAGTTCAAGTGCAATGAGTGAGCTACTAGAAACAAATTTACATATTATCCTTGATTATATACACCTAAATAGATATTCCATCTAATATGAATATTTGTGCCAGTAATTTGGTTAATTAGTGAGGCCCGCAACCACAGCTGGGTTAAACTGCATTACATTTACATGGGACTAGACAATAATTGGGCCGGGTTGAAAGTGACCTGTTTGATAAATTTAGTGCATGTAGGAGTTCCAACAGCAGAGAGGAGTGTTGGGAGTGGGACAACGGACAGGACACAATCAGCTGGTAAATATGTGGTGGTTACGATGCTCGTGGCACTTCATCTCCTTGGCTCCCTTTGTTTGTAGGTTATGTTACAGGTAGTAGAGAAAACGGCTTGAATTATAAAAATCTATATAATATAGCTATAATCTTGTATATTGTCATTTTTGTAGTTATAATAAATCATGTTGAAATTGGATATTACGTTCTTGCTTGATCTATCACTACTTATACAGATGGTAAAGCACACCTTTTAAAATTGCATAAGAAGTAATATGTACATAAAACAGTAATGATAGTAGTGATATTATTTCAGTTTGAAGGTAGGTCGCTGAACACTTCAATCAGATTATTGGTATTTCAAATGAAATGTATACTTAAAACACACAAAAATCAAATTATAATTTAACCTCAATATAACTTTGTAATGACAACAAACAGCCCTACATCAGCTGATTCCACACTACTATCACATTGCCTTTCCCCCCTATACCATGTTCCAGCTGTACTAGATTGCAGTTCCCACGATGTACCTTGGCCACCAATGGTCACATAGCATGATAACATAGTAGGCGGCACATCCCACAGTGTATCCATGAAACGGAATGTTAAAGTGGCATGTCGGTTCAGTGGTAAGAGAAGACTTATTTTTTGTAGTTTTTTAATTAGCATAATGCGTGTTGGTACGAATACAGTACAAGTAAACGTCACACAACACAAATTTATTACAATATAAGCACAAAATGAACAAATATATTACAATACAAGTATAAAATGCACAAATATTATGTTGATCGATTTCGGTGAACCACACTCACCTTTCTCAAACCAAAATGATTTACAAAATAATTCTATATAGTAATTTTTTTTTTTTTTTTTTTTTTTTTTTTTTTTTAGGAGAGGCCAATCTCCTCCTTAACCTTACTCTGACCATTCCCCATAGACCATTGATCTGTGCGAGGAACTTATTCAATCAGAGTAAGGGGGCGAACCTGTACAGTACAAGGTGAATATTACTGATAAAATCTTTCAGTCTAGGCCGGATTCGAACCAGCGCTATCTCTAACCCAAGCCCAAAGTCCTGACGCCTTAGACCACTCGGCCACCGGCTCGCCCCAACGCCGGTATATTTGTATATTTTGTACTTATATTCTAATAAATTTGTGTTGTGTGACATTCACTTGTACTATTATTTTCTGTCTTACTTTAATGACTAGCTTTGTCTCTCACATAGGTTCTCTAATAAGGTCACAATCAAAGTGGCCGAACTGTAGCACTGCACAATGGACCACAAAAACAGCTGATATTTTGAGACTCAGAATTTAATACTAGATGAGAAATCTATTTGTTTATAAAATCAATTATATTACTTAATACAGTTTAACAATTAGTATTTGCTGTCAAAAGTCATGTGTTGAGGCCGAGCGCAGCGAGTGACAGGGTTGGCACGTGATTTGTGCAGGCACGTCCCCTAATATATTATTAATATGAGAATGAATTAAAAAACTTATTTAAATCAGTAACATAAAAACTAATATAAGCACATCACAAAATGTTAATAGAGTTAATTACTACATTTAACCTCTGAAAAATGAATTGGCCGTTAAAAACTATTAATGTGGCTAATTTTAAACAGGGCTAGTAAATAATGACACCAGCAGTTCATAAATATTACCAGCACAGTGATAATGGATACCTTTCCTAGTATTTCTGGTCTGAAAAATTGACAATCAACTGTGATATATGTTACTAAGCGTTGACTCACCAAGATGGCTTGGCTCATACACTGCTTGTAGACTCCAGGTCTTGCAAACATCAGGTTGACCAAAGCCAAGTAGCCCCACACTTGTGGAAGACGGCTATCCAGCAGATTGGCTTCGTTTAAGGCTAATTCTGCATCCTCTAGATTTTCATTCTAAGGGAAAAATGCTCATAATCACATTTAACATAATTCTACATCATGTTAAATTACATGATTTTATGACATCCAAGTAAATGTGTACTTGCATGTTTTTAGAAGTCTGTGATACAATCTAACTGAAAATATAAAAACAATAATTAATTTTTTAATTCATATAAATGTTTTATTTGTATGACCCATACAATTATTTGTTTTATGCATTGGTCCCCTACAAAAAAGGGATGTACATACATCTGTGTTCTTATAACTGGTTAAACCAATACATTGCAATAGAAAAGTAAAAATGAATGTATGCCTTTCTGTCTGTTGTCCTTTATGCAATACTACACTATACATCCAATCGTCGTGTCACTTTGGGAAGTCGTTAAGTATACTCATGGCAGGTTTCAGGCATGGTTTTATTCACATCCATCTAGGGCTCCGCCCCACAGTCTTAAAAGTTTCAATGGTATTCTAATGGAGTTATTTTATTTATTTGGATTAATTATCAATTTAAAACCGCAACAAATTAAAAGAAAACTTTTGAAATAGGCTAATTAATGCTTATTGAAATTTAACATGTAATTTTAATAAAATTAAACATATTATTATCCCGTAGCAAATCACAAATAAACAACTTGTTTAAAATATACTCAACATACTGAAAATTAACTTTCGTCAGCTAGTTTCTTTGCTATATGTATGTTGTACTGAACAATAGTTGAAAATTGTGCCCAAATACATAGCAATCACAAAATAAACTTAATATTATTTCAATAATTTTATTTTATGGCTTTATTTTTTTCTCCAAATTAAACAAGTACAGACTAAAATAGAGAAGCTCTGACCAGAAAAGCTGTGATGCCAAGTGCTTGCCAGGAAAGAGGCGAACCATGATCATGACATACTTTGAAGTAGAATTGTTCGGCTTTTTCTAATTCATCTCCAGCACAACAAATATTCCCCAACCTAGTAATAAAACAGAGTAAATCAATTTCACAATATGTAAATAAAATTAACATTATGAAACAGCATATCTGTACTTAACATGTTTTAGTATGTACTATCATGTTGGTATGCAGAGCAGTATGCAAAGTCTTAGCAGTCATGTTAATAAGCAGTCAACTGTAAGAGCTGTTGTTCTGAAGTAGGAAATCTTGTCTTCGCGCAGGGAGTACAATTACAAGTCATTTTCACATATATGACTTGTGGTGTAGCAGTTCCACAGATAGGTGTAAGATCTTCTCACCTTCTTAGATAACTCTTCTTCAAGTAAGAAGTAATAATGCTACTGATACAATTTATCACAAATTGACAGGTAAATATAAAGGATTGCATGAATATCTGATCAATTGTGATAAAGTGTATAGCCAACTAAGATTGAATTTTTTTGTCTTCATTAAAATAAATACTCCCTAACTATAATAAATTACCTTAAATTTATAAGGCGGGTGTCATCTGGTGAACTAATTAAATTCAAAGCAAAATCAAAGGCTTGTTTTGCTTCAGAATAATTCTCAAGCTTATAATAGTCATGTCCTTTTAATGCCCAAAGTCGACCATCCTGTAAAATATGCTAAATTAGCTTAGAAAAAGTAACATGAAGACAATATATAGAAGAGCAATTCTTAATTTTCTCAAAAAAAAAATGTTTACAAATTCTTTTCTGTACAAATAGTTTAATCAACACTTCACACGCAGATGAATTCTTTAAGCACAGTTTAAAATATAAATGTAATCTAAATTAGTTTGAACTTTATTAAATAGTTGGATTTTTTTCTTAATCTTCTTGTTAGCTGACTTTTTGTTATTTCTGTACATACTTTGCATTGTAACAAATTATTTTTTTAATCATTGCTTAGCAAAACACATCTACAAGAGATTGATGTTCAACTAAACAGGGCAATATGAACTATCAGGGGTTGCAACTCCTCTTTGCAATACGAGTGTTCCTGGAATGCCAAGTAGTGCAAAGATGCACTATGTAGGTAATTTAAGTGTCTTATTTACTCTGAATCTCTCCATATTTCAAGATTTACTCATGGTGGTGAGTGAAATTTAGAAAACTAACTTGACAAATAGCTTCCAAGTTCATTTCAAATGAGTTCACACTAAATCAGTTGGATATCAATTTGGGATATGTTTGGTGGAAGAAGTTTTCAGTATCAAACTCTATGCTGTCTTAGGTAGAATGAACCTTCCTTGTAAGGAATAGACTATGTTGAGTTGCTTTAGCACAGGTGTAGGAAGATGTAACTACTGGAAATATTAGTGGGAAATAGCGAATGATTAGTAAAGTAATTCTTAATCTGAAACTCAAAACATGGATCACATTGTTAATTATTGCTCATTACAATCTTGGAGGGGGGGGGGGAGGTTAGCTGGTGTTCAATGACGTGGAGAAGCAGGTGTTAAATGTTTCTGTTGGCAAAATATAGGAAAATAGGCAGATCACCAGAGCTGGAAAACTAAACATGGAAAACAAAGAGATATAGCTTTAAGCATGTATGCTAAAACATTTAAATACTTAAGGATTACCACAATTAAAAAACACAGATAATAGATAGATATAAACATAAGACTAACAGCCCAGAGCCCAGATAGGTAGTACTCAGCTGTAAAAACTGCTGAACAGCAATTATTAACACACCAAAATTAGAAAAAAATAATCGTCCTACCAATATTGCTTTTATGAAAATAAAATGTAGTAAAGAATATTTTGATCCACTTTTGAAGAAGAGGACCTTTAAAATAAAAATAACAGGGAACTTCCAGAACTAAAGTGACACACAGTTATTTCTAAAGAAGGAGAAAAGATGGCTGGGTCATTTTAAAAGGAGAAAAGATGAAAAAATAATTGAGTGTGTAGAGGAAAACCAGAAAGAAGGCAAAAAAGTTGCTGGAACGGTTGCTCACACTGCCAGATTAAGCACTAGGTGAACGAAGCAGCCGCTTTGGGGCCTCGGGCCCTGGAAGGGGCTCGAGAGGCCTCAGAGAGAAAAAAAATTTTCGTTCAGAAATAAATGGTTTTAACGTTTGTAAAATTAAAAATTATGTAGGAGTAGGGCCTAACCTAACTATAATATTGTGTTAATCTCATCAGTGCATAAATCAACTGGTGTGTAAGTGTATCGTACTAAAAGCAGAGTGGAGTCAATGGGCCTACGGGAGGGTGTAATGTATTGTGTAATGTAAAAAAACTTGACCGTGAGTGAGGGTTTAAGACTGAACTGGGTTTAAATGCTGGCTCCTGGCTGGCGTGTAATGTTTTATTTTATTAGTAGGCTGCAAAACGTTAATAAATTGTAACAACTATTGAAGTTTTACTCGACAAAGATAGCCCTACATAACCATAAAATACACAGGGTGTAGTCTGTTAGGTTAAAACAAAAGGAAAATTACGTAGAAACAACTTTTTGCTTGAAAAAACTGCTTTATTACATTTACTCTATTAGCCATAATTTGTTATCCCAAAAAGTACTTTTTTTAATAGATGCTATTTAACCTATTGGATTTAAAGTTTGTTTATGTTTGCATATATTGTAAATATACAGTTTGTATAAAAAAATATCACTACCAGCCTGATACAATATCTTGTTTCAAAATGGTGGATATTTTAATGCATTGAAGGCTGTTTTAATTTTTTTAGCTAGGAGGATGATGGTGATCACGTCCAGAGCAATACTTTAAAGCTGTAAGTATTTCCTGGGTAGTTCTAAACAAGCAACAACCTGGTAGCTGGGCCGTCACAAATGTATGATCTCCCAGATATGGCAACTAACACACAAAATAAAAAAGGCCCTTTTGAGCAATAAGCTAATTTCAAAATAATAGGATCTGTTTTAAATGTAGTCCATTTTAACCATGAGGGCTAAAGCAAGATAAAGAGTGAGTCCATCAGTAGAGTCCTTCTAGAAAACAACGTCGATATCCTTGCACTCCAAGAGACACACATAGAAGACAATAATAGTGCAAGAGGCAATATATTCATGGATACATACTTGTTGATTTCATTGGCCATAGGTTATATGGTATTGCAACTTACATAAAGAATGACATGGACAATGTGTCAATTATCCATAAAAGCTCTGATGGTGACATTTTTGTCTTGGCAATCCAAATTTCAGAATTTGCAAATTTCTTTTTAACTTCACTCGCCAGTTGACATGGGCCTACAGGCCTGTTTGTCAACTTTATTCAACGAATGAAGTACCAACCGTTGGCTCAGTGGGGATTCGAACCTTGGACCTTGCCCTGAGCAGTCCGAAGCCTTAGCTACTGAGCCACCATGCTGGCAAATAAACATAACCATAGCAATGTTGTTTTGTATGCTTTAAAAAGAGTAGTTTATAAAGTTTAAGTTAAGTTAGCCAAACTCAATAAATTGTCATAAATCTCCTTGAAAATGTTTAGGAATCACTTGTACTAGTTGTACTGGTACTGGCTAAAACCAGTCATTTTTTTCTGAGAAGATTACTTTTTTTAAAAGTAAAGAACTATTGTTTTTAATGGCTTCAAAAAAATCAGTACATGACACGTCACTGTAAACTTTGATGCTCAGAATAGCTTCGAGCTTCTCCACAGACGGTCTATTCCGATCGGGTGTCCAGACATATTTTAAAAGTGAAAAAACTTGTTCAACTGGTGCCAAAGTACCGAGTAAAGAAAGAGCAAATAAAAATACTCTTTCAAACATTTAACTTCTATTTTCGGTCAAGTTCAAGAGTTTAAAATATCTTGTTTTACAAGGGAGGAAGGTGTGTGATAATATAATAGTGCATAGTATATGAGTTGTCATGCAATACACAACCTCTCACGATTGACGATTGCCCAAAGTAATAGTAATACATGTTTGTCTTTTTACATTATTAAATATATTTTAAATATTAATTAAACAAAAAATACGGACATCTACCCGTTGTTTTCTTTGTATGGTACGGACACGGAGTGTAAAATACAAACTGTCCGTACAAAATACAGACGTATGGCAACCCTAGCCACAACCAAATGGCCAGTGTATAATATAGCTAAACGGATAGTCAGCTTATCAAAGTCAGCCTACCATCCTTCTGGCAAACATGTGCTTTATAAGCTGAATGAAATTAAAAAGAGCCAACTGTTCTGTTGTGGTGTATGGTTAGGTGCCCTTAATATATGAATTGGTGGGGTGATGGTGAAGTTTTTTGGGAAGTGGGGGCGGGAGGTAATGTGGGTATAGCTGTCTATGGGTTGGGAGTGTAGTGAGGGTGGGCCTCATGACCTTTCTTGCTTTGGGGCTTCAATGGACCTTGATCCGTCTCTGGTTGCTCAGTGGCTAAGGCTATGTACTGCAGAGTCCAAAGTTCGAATCCCCAACTGAGCTAACAGTAAGTAATTCACTCCTTGAATAAATTTCATACACAGGCCTGCAGGCCCATGTGAACTGGCAAATGAAGTTAAAAAAATAAGATGTCCTCCTAGAAGACCAAGAAATGTATAAGAAGACTAGATCATAGCAAAGTTGGAAAAATTACAGTTGGCGGAAGACAGATAAACCTAGAGGCAGTTTGTTGACGAGGCCAAAAATTAACTTGGATTTGTGCTGTACATGGGTAAATTAATTTTCTAGGTTTCAGGCACTAAGCCATGTAATTCCTGAAACCTATATGAGATTCTGGTACAATATGAGAAAAGAGCATCAGAAAATTTACCTGAGAAGTTAAGTCCACTAACACCTTGCAGAAGAGAACACAATAAGAAAATTCACATTTCAAAAATTGTATGAATTTCAGTGCCACTGGCACTTTCCTCACGTGAACAGAAACTGACTCGATAGGCGTTTTGTTTTATATCCATACATGTTTTCTTTTACTCTGCAAAGTGGACATGTTTGGGTTTAAGTAGCCTCAGATTGTTATTATTCTCTTAGTGGCTGTATGGCATAACAATTACACAGAATTTTTAATTTGTTTAGATGATTTTTAATATTATTTATACAAAGAGTATTGAAATATTTTGGGTTTTTACATTTTATCACAACTATTTGCTCTTACATAGATACAATAATTGTAAATGAGTTACCTCCCAAACAGTCTTTAGGGCTTCCTCTATGTGGTCTAGACTGTCTATGTATCTACCCTGTATGTAGTGGCAAACAGCTAGATAATAGAGGTAGTCGACACTCCTGCCATGCTCCAGGAGATCATAAGACAGTGCTACTTCTGCCAACTGCAATACATTTGACTGTTACAGATATGATAGTTTTAATTATAACTAAATGTGTCCTCTTATAATTAGCAAATCAACTTTATCTAAGGTTTTATCTAAGGTATGTACAACTTATAAAACTTAGATAAAAACTATGACAGAATTCATGCCATTGACAGTTTTAATTTTACATCATTTAGTTATTATGAATGTTATTTGTTATACAGTAGAACCTCTTTAATCCGAACCCCCGTAATCCGAACGTCCACTAATCCGAACGCCACCGCAGGAGCCGTTTAACGTTGGCCGTTGAATGAACTACAACGGAATGCGTGCGAAACAGTACTGTTTATTCACTATGTTTACTACTGTATTAAATAAACACTGTATTTTACTTTATAAAGCATTTTTCACTTTTCCCGCAACAATTACGATCCATTTTAGCCACGTTTTAGCTATTGTTATGTAAAAGCAACAATATGTTCTGTAACCCGAATATTCCTTAGTCCGAACTACCACCGGTCCCAATTAGTTCGGATTAAAGAGGTT